>JAMKCH010004879.1:0-32769 GCA_023653785.1 Ophioderma brevispina | reverse complement strand
TGACCGTACTCTTTTCAAAATTGACATCTTAATATAGCGCTGATCATATCCACTCTTATTCATTTTCAGGTACCACATGGAACTTAACATATTTTCAGCAAATAAGGGGAATCTACATCACGTCTCTCGGTAATGGTTTGAATACAGTCACACATGTTATTTATTGAGCCAGATGATGAACTTTATGAATAATGGATATATTATGTAATATTGATAGCTGGAGTAATTTGTTCGAAACAACTTGCCGGTTTAGCTAGCTAGTTGAGTCTGGGTAGTTAGAAGTAACAACCAAATCGTATGATTCCTGTGGCCTAATTTAATTATCTAAATGACCATTTTCATATTTTCGAAAAATACGGATTCGAAGCAGCAAATTTGGGGTGTGGTACTATTTTTGGATTTGGATACTTTCAAAGGTGAAAGCACCGTTTATAGTGTTCTTTTATGTAATCCTTGTACTCAAAACATATGTTTGGCTACCGTATTTTGTTTCTAAGCTTTATTGGGGTTTGGAAAAATTATGAAACAAAATACAAAATTGGGGGCACTCTATGGACGCCATCTGTATTTTGAAGAATGCCACCAGGGGGATTGTCGGGGGACTTTTTATCAGGGATTCTTACACATATTCCGGGACCTATCCTGAAAAAATCAGCTTGTTACCAAAAATGTCCAGGTTTAAACTAATACTATTGGCCTCTAAATACAAAAAATATAAACCACATATATTGCGTCGTTAAAAAACGTCGGCCGAAAAAAAAAAAAAAACAAAAAATAATGGGTCTAGAACCCCCCCCCCCCCCCCCCCTTATGCGGTAAGTGTGTAACGAATAGGCAAACAAATAAAAGGACAACGGAAATGCAGACAAACAAAAATATAAATGAGATGTATTTGGTGTAAGCAATAAGGTGATGGTGGAAATGTGATCAACACAAAGGGAAAGCTAGACTGGCTCAAACGTGTGGAATATCCAGCGAGCACGCACCACATCATCAACATATTCAGCAAATTGGTAAACAGCTTGTATAAACTCTCTACACAATGATGTCATCAGTTCAGATGGAGGAAACATTGACTATAGAGTCTCACCCTGAATGACAAAACAATTAAGCTTATTTTAATCTGAAACAGGCATTTCAAACATTACCTCTTTCTTTCATAAAAGAGCAATATGCAAAGAAAAATGACTTTATTTGATACTGATTAATGTAAAGCTTACATCTCATTGTTTATTTATTTCCCTGTATTGTCTTGTTTGTTTGTTTGCATATGCATCCATAGTTTAAGCTTATTCACTTCAGACCGCAATGAATATCGGCATCACGTGGCTAACGTATATATATTGGGCCACTATTGGTTTTCCATTGGCAATGTGATATCGGCTTCATATCGGCATCCTTTAATGGTCTAATATTGGCGCATCATATTGGCAATCGACCAACAGCCAATATAGAACGTTGGCCCAATATTGGCTTAAGGCTAATTGTTTGCCTAAATATAGCAGGGTGAGAAAACAATAAAAACATACAGAAATACGCTAAAATCTCTCAAAGACGATTTTTTTGATCAGAACACAATATTTCAAAAATATTATACTATATAATACCCATTTCAATAAAAAAATAAACTATTTGACTAGCTCAAATTATTTAAGTAATTTATTTAAATATAGCAGGTTGAAAATATATTTATTTCGCCAATAAAAATATTGATATATTCCCAATATTGGTTCAATGTCTATTACCAAGAATTGGCCCAATACTGTGCCAACATTGGCCCGGGCCCAATATTGGTCCAATTTTTGGCCGATGAGCAAATAATATTGGACCGATAACTGTAGCCAATACTGGTCCGATATTGAGTATATATTGGGCCTATATTGGCCCAATATCTCCATGTTATCTGGGACGCCTAAGGAGGTAACACAAGACCACTTAAAACAATGGTTTCCAAAACTACCAAAACAAATGTGATCGAATATAAGGAAATGGAACACCTAAAGGTTAATGACCCAATCATGTTTTTTTTTATTTTTTCTTCCTCAAATGAAAGCATATCCTTCAAAACATCTGATTAAAACATTGAGGTAAATTGGTATAGCCTTTTGGATAGTGGAAGGAGAAATTTGTACATAATCGGCCCATAGGACATTGCGTAATTGTTCATATAGGGTGATTAAACAATCCACCCTGATTGTGTCCACCATTTTAGATTTTTTAAAGCAGCATATATCTAACATTTGTAGTATCGTCAGAAGGCTTATTTCATTTTTATTAATTAGCTGCAATTACAATTGCAATCGGTTAAGCATAGGCCGAGTTACAGTCTTTTAAATCAAGTAGTAAGCTTGTCTCCCGTTCACGTATTCCCATTTTAATGAACAATGACTGCCCAAAATGGCGATAAGGGTGTGTCTATGTTTATGTCAAATTAGGTGATATCTTAAATTATTGTAAATTGTGACTGAATTTTGTGGGGTTAAATAGCGTCACATTTATTTTGCAATCAATAGCCAGATTTCCTTCTGGACACTGATTTGCTTCGCTGAACGCCGTTCATTAAATGCGAATTCGTGGAGAGAGCGCAAAACCAACTACTTGATTCAAATGACTGTAGCTCGGTCTATACCTAACGTGTCCATTTTTACTCACCCTGTATAATCAAAACGAAATATTTCGTGAGCCTTGAATTTCACTGGGGTCATGGGAAAAATATGAACTTTCTTCTGATATCTGAGTAAAGTGGGGGCGAGGTTGTTGATTGCATTGGGTCACCTACCTCTAATTGCAGTGTTTGAACTTTCAAAATATTGTCACCGAAAAAAAACAACAAATCGTCGTTGGGCGGGAAAAACCTCATATGTGCATTTGACCGTTAAAAGCAAAACCGCACATGTAGTAAAAACGGGTACATGACAAAACCTCAATTATGTAACATTTTCGAGAGACACCAAAAACTGAATAATTTGCTGTAATGCTATGCACGAGAAAGATTTTCCTTTCAAAATATATTTAGGTAATTATTTTCTCCAGATTCTGAAATAAAGTGCCATATGATTTACTATCATATTTGGCATGAAATTCAAGCTAGAACCCGATGTGACCAAAATGCACATATGAGGTTTTAGCAATGGGCCCACTTTTTACATATGATGTTTTGCATTTGACCTCTGGAGTTACATATGAGGTTTACATATGCCCATTTATTTGTCATTGTTGGTTCTACATACAACCTCAAAGAAACTTTGTTTAAATGCTCAATAAATGATCAAAATATGTAAATATGTACCAGGTATCATTTCTTATTTCACTTCAAATTCACTGTCGCATTTGATCTTTGTGGGTTTTTTTAGCTGCTTTCTTACTAACGTCAAGAATTTCAAAGTATAACCAACTGCAGAGAACTGTGTAGATTCTTAATCAATCTATTGTGATTCTGTATTTAAAGGAACATGGTCATATTTCCAGCAACATACAGAATTGCTTTAAATGGCTGAAATTGATAGATTGGGACTAGCGTTGAGCACTAAAACAGTTTACTAGTATATCGATACTATACTACCCTGCTAGAAGGGGCCTTTATTTTCAGTCAAAGATATCTGTTTTAATAGTTAATTTTACATACCCTAGTAAATCAAGGATATTATATATGATAAAATAAATTTCGGTCGTGGACCAGTTTGAAGGGTTTGCAGGGAATTTTACACAACTCTAACGTGTGTGATTTCTGCATTTCAGTTACGCAAGGTACGATCTTTAGAATTATTAAATGGACATAATGGCATGAAAAAAATGACATAATGAAAAGGACCCTTAAGCTTACTGAAATCACTTCCACGAGTGTGAAAACAATTTGGATGCTTACATTCTGTAAAAACAGTAAAATCAGGAAAATTTCCGGGGGGAGGTGGCAGCTTGTGGCCATTTCTGGAACAGAAAAGCAAGGTGTTCACATCCCTGACAGACATGACAGAATTTACAGTGTATCAAGCATGTTTTGCGACACAATTCAAAAGCATTCAGACCGGGATTCGGGCATTGTACTTTAGGCTTGTAGTAAGATATTGATCTGGCAAGTGAAAGATGGATTAGCCGGGATTTAGCACATATACAATAGAAATGGTCTGTGAGCTGATGACAACATGCTTTTCAAGTTTGGTAAATGTTGGCAGTAATGTCAGCATCCTTGTTCCAGAAATTGCCACAAACTGGTTAAGGGTCCTTTTCATTATGCCATTTTTTTCATGCCATTATGTCCCTTTAAGTAACACTTCCAACAAGTTCGTCCAAAATCTAAAATCATGTAGATCTCAAAAAGTTTACTAACTGTACTTTTGCAATAAAAGCATGTGGTATATGCCGTCAAAAAGTCAAAATGTCCTTTTCGAATTCAGCATTGTAATACCATTAGCCAACACACACACACGCGCGCAAACACACACACACACACACACACACAGGCCTACACACACACACACACACACACATGTGAGAGCACACATACACAAACACCTGCACACGCACACAGGCACACAACATACACGCACGCATGTATGCACAAGCACACGCACACACACACACACAAACATACACACACACCGGCCTTTTGACTGGAGAGGCATATTTTCGGACTTTTGAGTCGACACCCACTTCCCACAACAGTATGTCTACGCTGAAGGTGTAATGAAAATCTTTGAGCGCATTTTAGAGCCTACGATTCACTATTACAGTCATTTGAAAGACGCAGGACGAAGAAACCTATGAATCACTGTTTGTAACTAGATTCTTACGGTAACCCAGAGTATTTTAGGCTACTAAATTATATTGCTATTAGCTCTACTCCAGAAAAGGGTACCCCCTGTTGCACTTTTTATTAGCGTACCTCAGCTAAGTACTGCGAAGTACACAAGCCATGTGTGTCCAGCAGGCTTTATACTTAGCCACAGGACCCATCGTATTCTGTACTCTGCAGTTACCTGCTTACTTATGAAAACCAGTGTAAATACACAAAAACTACAGTGGGATACAACTTGGACAGGAGATACACGCACCTCATGTAAGCCCAACAAGCTCGCGGAGGTTTGCGCATACTTTCACAATACTCATCGCGAAAACGAGGTTGCGATGTTCCGCTTGGCTGACGCAGTCCGCGCACCCTTGTGTTCGATTGATCTGTGCAAAAAATTATGATCAGACGGGGTTTAAGCATTTTGTATCCACGGAATTGAACATAGTAACTGTATTTAGTGCGTTGATGGGCGCTTATGAATTAGCAAAGTCGGCAAGAAAAGTGCAGCCAAACAAACTCGTCTAAGCCATCAAGAAAGCTCCAAGCAGAGCCTTTATATTGTGTGTAGGAGTAGGACCCAGGTCTAAATCATCGTTTACCCCTCATACAGAAAAGGTTTGACACCCTTGGTAATTAGTATGGACACTATATATCAACGCTAGGTAAGGTAGACTCTCAAATTGTACGGTGTCACTTTTTCCAATAGGGCCAATTTAAGTTTTTTTACATTTTTGGAATCCTTATGATTAGATGGACATTTGGCATACATTTTCAACATGTGGGGCATTTTAAAAGTTGGACCCCTGTGTAATGTAAACTTAAATTGGCCCCCCTATTGAAAAAGTGGATACCACAATTCTGAGAGTACTACCTAACAGCATTGATGTAGAGGGTCCATACGAAATACCAAATGTGTCACACTTTCTGTAGTGGGGGTCAACGAATTCCTTAAATAAGGCCCCTATCATATTCTGCTCCCACTCTATACGCTTGATCACTCACGACATCCTACATCTTGAAACAAGCATACTGCACTGCGCGGGAGGCTAGAGGGGAGATCGACGTATGAGAAGGCTACCCACCTATAAGTCAAAGATGAAACAACTGAAAGGCGCTTTGACACAGGGTTTCAGCGCACTTTAATTCTCTACTGGAAAGCCAGTTCAGAATACTACTACCCTTAATCAACCTTTCTTTCAATCACAAGATAGCAGACACCCTTCCCCACTAAGACTGGGGACCCAGTGGCGTAGCCAGCTTTTTTTTTCAGGGGGGGGGGGCACCCAAGGGGGTTGGCCCAATATTTCAGGGGGGGCAAGCATATAGTAAAATTTGTTAGTATACATATGTGGCCTATGTAATCACTAATTTTTCAGGCGGGGGCAAAGAGGGGGGGGAAAGATCCCCACAGGGGGGCAGCCTAGCTCTCAGCTGCCCCCCTGTCCCCCCCCTATGGCTACGCCACTGAATGGACATTTTTTTAAAATTAATCACTATAGAGGGGAGTTCAGATCTTCCGAAAGAAATGAACAACACCCGACACATCCCTGCAGTAACTGAAAAAAATCCATTAATAATTCCATGTGACTGTTCAAAATTTTGTCATAAACAAAACTAACATGGAACACCAAACCAGCTGCCTTTTGGAAACATCGTTCATCACTTATCAACCAAAGAAAGGCAACCTCCAACCTACCAGCAATGAGAGGAAATCACAATCTCATCACTGGCCTCTAAGATCACAATTCATGCTGCTCACAATCACTTCTCACATAGATCCCAGTCTCAGACGGAATCAGAATGGTTTTCTCAAAGGCAAATCAAAACTTACATTTCAGATTACTTGCTTTCAAAAGGGACCCCATAGAAGTGAAAATTTGAAGAAAAACAAATTAAATTGTGTTTGTAGAATTCTCCAATTCTTTTGACAATGTCAACAGGGATGTAATACTGTATATTCTCATCCTAGATGAATATATGATAACCATCTAGCTTTGTGCAGAGATGGATGGGGCCCACAAAGGAGTTTCTAAACCAGCCCATTAGAATCATCAGAGGAGCTACTATTGTACCCTCTATCCTCAGACAGAATCTTAACATCTAGATGAGGGATCGCCATCAAACCCAATCGTTCTAGACGTCACTAAAGGCAGTATCTCAAAGACATGGACATGCATGATCTAGTCTAACAAGATTGATATGATATGGGGAGCACAAAATTCACTAACATAACCGAGATGATGCATGGTTGCAGACAAAGTAGACCTACATTATATGCCAAGAAGAAGAGATATATGGACGTTAATGAGGAAGGATAATCATCAACGTATCCGCACTACAGACAGTACCCGACTCAAAGAGGTCAGGGACTTCGAAGTACATAGCGTCAAGGAAAGCTTTGAATGCCTGCAATAAAAATACATCACGTTATGACAATCTGGGTTTGTTTCATATCATAGCAAAACTGAAGGTCTTAGGCCTGTTATAGGATCTGATGAGACCAGACAGGAGCTCGGACGACTGGACGGAGGACCCAGGATGGACGGCACCTACACTAGGCTTATTGTGCGAATTACAAAACGATGCCTGGACCGTGGGTAACCGTGACCCAAAGCACAGTATAGGAGAGTACCCCTCCATTTCATCCTTTGTTCAAGTTCAGGTGGAGGTTACCATGCCCCAAACAGGGGTCGTTGCCCTTTGATGTGATGCTCGAAAAATCAGCAGGAGCGTATCTGGACATCCAAATTAATGCGGACAGGGACATTTGGGCTACATGAGTTTTTAATATTATGTATCGCGCATTGCAATTATAAATTATAAGCCAGCGACCAAAATGGCGATAATCTCGATGGTGAAAATCGAAATCGTAAGTTTGGGCCTTTTGCATCTGTCTTAAAAAATAAGCGAGTTGCTGGCAATAAAAAGAGTTTAGAAAGGCATTTTTAAATTTTGGGCTTAACGCTCGTCCGACCAACGAATATGATCTAAGGCCTTCATGTAATTGTTACAGTTCACCCTTTGCGGTCATTTTAGCGGGAAAAAGGAAGGACCACCTTCAGAGAGGTCAGGATGTCCCGTCAAAGAAGGAAGGTTGTGGGGGCTCTGCCACCTTACTATACTTACCTGTGTAAAATGCCAAAACTGGTACTTTATGTTACGTATGTGCTACTGAAGCAAAATACGACAATATTTGTATTTGTTCGTATTGTTTAGAAAATAACGTGTGTATGCTTACTTTGGCACCAAAGATTGCCAAATAATACCAATTTTTAAAAACAAAAAAACAGTTAACATTAAAAAAAAAACCATGGATTTTGGCAAATGTGCGTAATAAAAAAAATGTCCAATATGACGTCTATTGTTTAAAACTTGGAATGTTTGTACTTGAATATAGATTGTCCTAGCCAATTGCAAATTTATTCAGCCCAAATAAATATATCAGCATTCATTTATTGCGATATCCAAACCCGACGCCTAATATGCTTCTTGTTCGTGCTAACGAGCCTTCAATTTCGTTTTTCGTTCATATCAATTCATTTATATATAGATTTTGTTGTAATACTGGCGTTTTGGATTTGAATAGGGATGTGGGTTATTTAAGTGCAAGTATGACTTTTACCCCAGCCCAAAAATATGAAGACACCCTTAATAATAAAAAAACTACCTTTAAAAAATATAATTCAAACATAACCCCGCTTGTACATACCCTAAAGATTTTACAACTAAACGCAGTTAAAACACCTGCTAAAAGGACTGTGTTTGTAACTAGCCTTTTAGTTGTGTACCTGAGTAGGCCGATTGTCTTATCGGTAGTATTTGGTGTTTTTAGTCAAAGTGAATCCATCTAAAAAATGGTCAACGATCCATTTATTTGCATCCTCTGTTTTCCCCACAAGAATGGCGGCCATTTTGGATTTCTTTAGCGTATGTCGGTTATGGCTTTCAAATATCTAAAATTCATTATTTTGTTAAAGTTTTTCTTTTCACTAATTGGTACTTAAGGCCTCAAAATGTAGTAATAGAGCCCTTTTCATAACGTTTGGGTGAAAAGGGCAAATTTGGCAAAATGTGGGACCTATTGTGGGATTGTCCAAATTTGATAAGCTATTAGCATATGCGTTTTGAAATTGGTAACCCGTATCGAGAAAAACAATAATTAAAGACTTGAAACACTCTTTTATATAATTATGCAAATAAGGAAACCATTGGAATTACTACAGCATCTTGGTGAAAAAAATAGTAATGAAACACAATCCCTTTTAAAAATATGATTACTTGTAAAGACCAATCATTAAATATTTGCCTGCGAAATATGGATACTAAATGGCATAACAAAACTCACCGATTGAAGAAAATAAAAAAACAAGATTGTTTCAACCCAGACTTTCATTAAAAATGCCATAGTGTTAGGAACCAAAACTCGTTTTTGTTGAAATAAAAGTTTGTGAAGTTAACAAATTGCCTTCACTTAAATATGTTGTAAAGCCAACGTTCAGATTCGCATCTTCAAGTATAGTCTTACTTACCTCGTGCTTTTGCTTCTACTGTAACTATATGTACTCAAAAGGCTTACGTCACACAAACTCACCTACTATGTTACATTTTACATATTGATTCAAACTTAGATGATTCAATCTTTATGGTGATTTTTATTTGTTCAGTTTTTATTTGTCAGTTGTATGGATTACACTTGTGTATTTATTTATTCCTGTATTATTTAGTCCTTCTTGCACCGTTAAAAATGTTCCTAATGTTCCCAGACTTTATCTTTAAAATTACGGTATTAAACCCCCAATAATCAATAATCTTCACGATTTATTAACTATACCTAAAATAAAATTACAATATGGAAGCAGAAAAATGTAAATTACAGTGGCTAGAAAATAATACTTCGCATTTTGAAAAAAGTAAGCCCTGGTTCGAATTAGTAAGGTAAATGTATTAGCTTATTCATATGATGATAAGAAAATTAGGTGACATTAGATGTTGAAATTACCATATAAACAAGGGAATTAAAACTGGTTTAAGTTTTTATTTCGTCCCACTTCTCTTGTTTATTGCCTTTTCTCAAAATTGGTTTTGCCTCGAAATATAACTTTTTTTAAAACCACGTGGTAAATTAAAAACGTTTGTATGATGCCTAGCTACAAGTGAAATTTTGGTCAGGGACTTAATAACGTTTTAATTCTTAATTTGTTTAAACATGTCAAAGACCAACACATAAACGGTGAAGCTGAGATTTCAAATGGTAAGCCGTATAATCGAAGAAAAAACAATAATAAAGACTTGAAACACTCTTTTAATATAATATGCAAATAAACAAAAACTAATTGGGACTTACTAAGCATTGGTGAAACAATATAATTTGAAACACCAATGTGCCCTTTAATACAAAGATGATTTATGTAAAAGAAACATTAGATATTGCCTCGCGCAAAAGGATAATAAAATGCATAACAAAAAATCAACGATGAAACAAAAATTAAAAAATTTAAAAAAAAAATTATTGTTTCACCAGGGACTTCATTTTTAAAATGCCATCGTCGTTGGAACAAAAAACACGATTGTTTGTAAATTAAAAAGTATTGAAAGTTTAAAATTGCCTTATATTAATAGTTATAAAGCCAAAGTTGCAGAATTTGCATCTTCAAGGTATAGTCTACCTTTAATCATGCTTCTGCTTCTACTGTGCTATCTGTACTTCAAAAGCTTTAGTCCACAACCACTATATTTTACATTTTACATATTGATTCAAATGTAGATGTCAAATCTTTATTTTATTTTATTTGGTTAGGAATATGGTTGTAATAGGGTATTTGCTAAGTTAATAAAGAAACAACTTCATAAAAATATTGACCCATTACTATTCAAGAATATGCCAAATTAGGACAAGTTGCTTGTGGACTTAAGGGTTCTTGGAAACTAACTCTTCATTTGTGCTCAAATCACAATAGGTGATACGTACAACTCAAACATCTCTTTGCATTGGCTATAATTTCAGTAAAACATCAAGATTCAGCTAAATTTCGTTTTTTCATTGTGAGTAATAATATATTGCATATGTTATTCCCCCCAATTATGTATTATAATCCTGTTTATTCTATTTGTTTTAAAGGTGCTTAAGCCATGTCACTACTCAAAGGAAGACACATACTATTCTTCTTCTTAGAGTGGATTTTTTTTCTTTTATTTAATGCAGCTGAAGTAGACAAGAAATATTTGTGCAAAGAAACACTTGAAGAAATTTGGATGATTGAAAACAGATATCATACCTGCCGGGGTGCTTTAACCCATTCTACTTACTAGCTCGATCCATTCAAATATCGTTTTTAATTTTAGTTTCCCCTCCATTGAGGGTTACTTTGCTCTTTCAACACTCTCATACAATCCAAGATGTTTAACTAGCAATAGGGAAAACAAATCATAGGAAATTTTAAGCACATTTGTTGAGTTTTATGGCGTTTATGGATTAAATTGTTTATTTATTTAGTCCTTCGTGCACTGTTAAAATGTTCCTAATTTTACCAGACTTACCTTTTAAATTACGGTGGTTAAACCCAAATATTCAATAATCCTTACGCTTTATTACCTATACAAACATAAAATTACAATATGGAAGCAGAAAAAATGTAAAAAACAGGGGATAGAAAAATTAATACTACACATTTCGAAAAAGGTAGCCTGGTTCGAATCTATGTAGGTACATGTATACTGTATTCATATGATGATAAGTAAATGGTGACATTAGAATGTGTAAATTACCAGATAAAAACAAAAGTGCATAGCAAACTGGTTTAAGTTTTAGTTCTTCTCACTTTCTCTTTGTGATTGCCTTTTTCTCCAAAATTGTTTGCCTGAATATAACTTTTTTAACAACACGGTGGGTAAATACAACGTTTGTATGATGCCATAGCTAAACGTGAAAATTGGTCAGAGGTTTGTAACAACGTTTTGATTTAAGAGTTAAACAAGTCAAAAACCAACAATAAACGTTGAAGCCGAGATTTTACACCGTTATTTAAGTTCCCTGCAATGTTTCGTACTTTTACGGCTCCAGTTATTTTCCGTTCTGCTTGTAGTGAGTTCCAGCTGCTAGTCAAATCCCTGCTTTTTACAGGTTTTTTTAGCCGTGTTTTCTACACTTTTTTTTTTTTCTTCTTGTTCTTTTGGGTTAGTATTATTATTACATTGTATAGTCAGTTAGTATTATTTTAGTAGTTATGTTGTTATGGAAGTAGTTAGTAGTATTAGTATAGTAGTTAGTCGTACGTCGTTAGGTCGTAGTAGTAGAGTAGTAGTAGATAGTAGAAGTAGTAGTTAGTTCATTTGTAGAGTGGTTCTCAAGATATGTTCACTGAACAATAATCAGCAACACGACCGTGTCCCGGACATAATTTTCTTAGCATGGTTGAAACAAGTGCATATCAAAAGTAATTTTAGTTTAACGGTTTACGCCTTTAGTTTCTATTTTCCCAACATATCGTCGCTGGGCGGCGACCTCATATGTAAGATCCAGATGTCAAATGCATAAACCTGCATATGTAAAATGGGCCCCAGTTGCTAAAACCTCCTATGTGCATTTTGGTCACATCGGTTCTAGCTTGAATTTCATGCCAATATGATAGTAAATCATTATGGCAACCTTTAATTTCAGAATATGGAGTAGGTAAATAAATAATTACCTACATAGATTTAGAAAGGAACACTTTCTACGGCATGGCATTACAGCAAATTTATTCAGTTGTGGTTGTCTCTCGGAAAATGTTACATATGAGGTTTTGTCAGGTAACCGTTTTACTACATGCGGGTTTTGCTTTAAAGGTCAAATGCACATATGAGGGTTTTCCCGCCCAGCGACGAGATCCTCCTGAGTGTGAGGCACATGTTACACGCGTTTTTCTCCTAATCGTGAAAAATGCATCGTTTATCGTTGTCGTCGTCTGGTAAGTGTTTCGGGGACCCTCATTGTAAACTCTAGGCTTTTACTCACCCATAGCCAAAAATCTAGAGGAGTGAGTCCGGTGGACAAAGGGGGGCCATACACCGCATGCCCTAATCCAATGATCCGAATTGGAAAGAGCTCCTGAAGGCGGTACTAACCATTTCAGACCTGTGTGCTGGTGCCCGTCTTGAAAAAAAAACCCGACGAATTGATCCAGTTCTTTGCTGCTGAAAAAAGCGCCGCAACTCTAGTTCCAAATATTGATTAAGGATAGTGAGATCACAGGCACCCATTCAAATTTTCACACAATTAAAAATGGGCCCAAATTAGGTTATGGGCTACCTGTAACAGCTGCTTAAAACTGCAACTTTGTAGCATTCATTAGTCTGTCGAGGACAAACTGGTTGGGACGGGTTCCCTTTGGCCCCATACTAACAACAACAACAACTATCAACAACACAAGTTCTCTTAAGAAGCGCCATGGTCTGTTGATGGCCAATTGCAAAACGCCAGCCTACGCTGAGGATCACCTGCATCCAAATTATGTGTCTTACAATTTTGTATAGATGCCAATTGATGTAATCACTAAAGTGACGATCTGGAGACATTGGCGACACGGTTTTCTCCTTATGCTTGCGCGTTGGGGATTGCGAAGCTCCTGTCTTACAGCTGAATGTTCGCATGGGTTCTGGCCGCTCCCTAGGCCCGTCCGCTTCGTCCTTTGTTGTTTCCAAAGGTCCATGGCGTCAAGCAGTTTTCTCAGATAGCAGGCTTGGTTGGTCCTCTCACTACAGGGAAGAGTTTGGCCTATTAGTGATACTTAGGGGTGGAAATTTCTAATGACCCTGGACTGGAAACATTCATATAAGGCCTCCGGAATAGACAGACAATTGCATTTTACCAATGGATAGCGTATGACCCCCTTCTTCACATTGAAAAAAAAAATACAATGAATACCGACCTGCCTTGAATTACGTCAGAACGACGTCATTTTGTAAAGGAGTTCGCATGTCAGCAAAAACTTCATTCAAAGTACACCGTTAGTTAGGAAAGGGGAAGAAATTATTTTTGTCACAAAAAAAGTGAGAAAGACCGATCCGATTTTCACCGCCGGTTTTTGGCTTCGACTTAATGTGAAGTGAATTTTAATACTCAGAGCGTTTAGTGCTATATTATAATAATGGCGAAATATCAATTTTCCAACCCTATACCCCGTATTTTCATACTTTCCTCAATTATGGCGTCATTTGGGAATGCTGATATGAGTGTGATTAGCAATTGTGGAAAAAAGAAACTCAAACTATCTGTGGGTACCACATTTATAGGAATGAATCAGATGTTCTCTACGAAATATCGGGGGGGGGGGGGAAACCCCCTCTCGGGAGTTTGTGACAAAAATGGCCTTAGGTATCCGAGGGTTAAAGCAAAGTCCCTGAAAACTAATCGCTTCTGGCAAGATTATTTGTGTGTTGGAATCATGGACACGCTCCTGATGAATCTTTGAAGTTGGCACGGACTTTGTATGTCCAAAAACGGTTTTATCCACATCCCTGGTTCACATGTTGATAGGTCGACGAAGGTTACATAGTTGTCACAGTTCAAAGCGCTCCAAACTTGTCCGATAATCATTATTTGCCACATATACGACCTATGGTTTAGAGTTATTGATACAAAATGATAAAGAAATCAACAGTACGGCTGTGCTGGGGGGGGGATTAGAGGTTTCAGAAAGTAAAGTTGCTTCGATAATTTGGTAGAATATCCAAATTAGTGGTGTTGGCAACAAGTTACAATAAAGGATAGTTTGACCACATCCATATTTTTATTTCCGAAGTAACAGAGGATAAAGCAAATATACAATCGGTCAGGTTATAGCATTTTTTCCGACAGGAAGTTAGAGATATTCATGATAAATAAACAATCAATAAAGTATGGTGGTTAAAACTAGTCTTTTTCCCCGTTGTTTTGGCTAAATGAAGAGTTGTTCTTATTAAAACTTTGCAAAGACCTGGCAATTTCTAACTGTTTTCCCCTGTACAATTTGAAAAGTGATCTTTTTGGCTTCTTTCACAAGCGTTGGCCCATAACTCAGACATAGTCTTACATGTCTTAACAAGTTTTATATACTTTAACAGATGGTGTAAATCTATTTTAAATCCGGTATACGTAAAAAAAAACAAAACAACAAACAAACAAACACATTCATTCATGCCCTATAAGTCTTTAAGAACGTTCTTCGGACATTCCCTACAAGTAACGTTCTGTGTTTTTATCTTTTACTTTCATAAAGTTTACTTGATGATGGTGGCGGTGCACTTAAATTTAGTGTTTATAAAATAAGACAAGATAGTGCAATGTGTAGCATTTAAACCCATATAACACCATAAATTTGGTATTGCATTTCCAAGCACATTTTGAGAATTAAAGATATCAGGCATCTGCTTCTCCATTTTTCTAAAAACACTGAATTTACAGTGTGGTTTTGGTGTTGGGTGGTGTTATCAGTATTGAATTCTTGATATCTTTCTAACTCATCGGTTTATGTGGACTTTAAAATTCATTTTTGATTACATTATAAGGTCGCGTCAATGCGGGGCTGTCAAGCCTCCACTTCATCCCCATTCCCTCCTTCAAAGTGCATTGAACCTTTCCATCCAGAGTTCTAAGAAAGTGGAGTTTACGACTTTCAGATGGACAAGATTTGTTTTCGATACACAGAGTACACTATATTTAGGTAATGAACTCTATCACACACACGCCAGAGTAGGCAGTTTTTTTTCAGCATTGGTGTCGCTTTGGTGTTTCCACACCGCAAGACAGCAGTTAATTGTAAAGCGTACCTTAATCCAAAAGAATTCCCTGACATGAGTGTCATTATCACGCGTGCTTCAAACGCTCTATAATCCTTTGCGTGTTTCGAATCTGCATGAGCAGATTTTAAAATGCGTACAATTGGTTTTATTGTAACCAGAATCATTTTCTTATCTGGTTGATCCCTTTGTTGCAAGATTATACAAATATTTGTATTGAATTTTGTAGTTGAAAGATGACATTATTGTCCCGTTAAAGAGAAAAAACCAAGGAAAACATTACTGGAATGCTTATTTACAGGAAAAAAAGTGCAATGCGATGATTCGCACAATGATAAGGCAGTTTCAGACTATGAGCATCTCAAAAATCATGATGATTGGATAGTTACATCTATGTTTACATTTTACAACCATTTGAAATGCAGCGTGCCAAATCTTTAACCCATCGGTCTACTGAGCCATTTTTTATAACGACACATCCGACGAAGCTTGGGGGGGGGGGGGGGGTGTGATGAATTTTCCTCTATGCCATGTGTGTCTAGGGAAATTGACAGGTAATGGAAATGACCGTATTAAATGACATGCAATTTTGTTTTTGTTTCTTTGTTTTAATTAAAATGTTGCTCGACCAAATGAACAAAAAAGACCAGAAACAATAGCCAATGGGACGAATTCTATAAAAAGTTTATATATTATTATTAAAATTTTAGTTGAACGCTGTTGTGTGATGATTGGGTAGAATGCTTGATCATGAATATTATACGTGATTCCGAGTTGAATGTATTTAAATAACCAAAATAATGAATTGTTTTGATTTAAAACGCCATAGATATAAAATAAATCTTATTTTATGAACTCGGATTGTTACAGATGTACCAGGATCATCCATCCCATTGCAACATGTTTAAACCTTCCAAAGGAATGGTATAATAGATTGTGTATATACTTACACAAGACATTTGTCGTAATTACCGAATAAGCATAAAATTAACGGAAGCTTGTACTGATTTTCCTGAAACGGAATTAAGCAATTCGTGGCTTTTTTTGTCATTCAACACCAATCATGGCTTACACGTTCCCTCTTTGTACCTCATTAAGTACGCAGGCGTCGCAAGCAACCCGGTGTATAGTCTCGTGCTCCCCACGATCTTGGAATACCTAGATGGTACTTAGTTATTCTTTCTGTTGTTGGCCCGTAAGTTTGGTTCTGGCAAGGAGACCCATGATAACTAGAGACCGTGACCGTAACAGGCTCTCTTATGGAAAGTGATGATTCATTTGGTCCTACCTGAGCTGTATAAGACCAAAGGCCAAAACAGGCTAGTTAGACTTTGGCCAGGGAGGAAAACTTAATACGTTTTCCGAGATATCACGTATAGAATTGTCCCCTAAGAGCTTAAGGTTAACAATTTCTAGTCTTTCAAGACGGTGCCTTCAGTGCAGACCTGTCGTGTTGGAAGTTTAATGTAGTTATATATCCTCAGAGTACGTGATAAATTGATATCATAATAAGAACAATGTGCTATTCATAAATTTTCGGCAGCTTCTTAATAACGTTTGGAATACTGAAGTTTT
The DNA here is from genome assembly GCA_023653785.1 of Ophioderma brevispina. Classification (NCBI taxonomy): domain Eukaryota; kingdom Metazoa; phylum Echinodermata; class Ophiuroidea; order Amphilepidida; family Ophiodermatidae; genus Ophioderma; species Ophioderma brevispina. The sequence continues at coordinate 15,650 of JAMKCH010004879.1, read as the reverse complement.
TTTTCGTGATGCTATATTACAATGTATCTCTCTACATGTCTATATGCGGGTGTTGTTCTTGTCTGGCTATCTAAACCCCCCTCTGCCTGTCTGTCTTCTTGCGGGGTGGTATGCATGGATGGATGGATGGATGGATGATAATGGATGGTATGAAATGAATGGATGAGGGATGGAGAGGGATTTAAATAAGGGAGAGGGGAGGGAGGGAGGAAGGGATGGATGGGTTTGTTTGGATGGTAGGGGGGAAGATGGTTGTATGCGTGTGTGAATGTATGTGTGTGTGTGTGTGTGGTAGAGAGTAGAGGGTTGGTGTTGAGTTGTGAGTGTGTGTGTAGTGTGTGTTCTGTATGCCACAACATCGACGATTCATTTGATTAACTATCACATCAGACGAATTGTAACTACTGATTTGACTTGAGATAACGGGTAATTTTATAATGTTAAATCTTGTAAATTTATATTAAATAAATACAATCGACTTCCCCAACGTAAAATCCGTCTGTCATTTAAACACTCTTATTTCACCAAAAAGCTCCGAATCAAAGATAATAATATACTTAGTTTTATTCCAGGGACACGGTGTAATATACAGACACCACTGGAAGTAATAACCATTACGAATCTCACCCAGGATTTTAGCACACATTCGACGTCATTGTAACACATTACGCAGGAGAGACGGTTTCTCAATAAACATCGCGCATTCATTGACATTACATTACAACTACGAAACATGGACAAGAATGTTTGCATTGAAATTAGTATAAATGTCATGTCACCGACAATTACGCTGGCTGTTGGACAAAAAGGGGGTAATAATTTGTTTTATCTGTGTTTAAAGTGTTGGAATTTCTGGTAAACCTTCACTTTATGAGGGGCAATATGCCACAATGAATAGGAATAATGTAGCGTGTTTACTTAAGTATGATCTATCAAAGTCTGCATTATAGAAAGTAAACGAAGCAATGAATCGCCCCCCCAAAAAGTGGCAGTTATGTTTTTTTTTTCAAAAATCATTACCTTTTTAGAATATTAATAAACACACGGGGGAACTGTTTTTTTAGTTTTGTTACATTTATCATTTTACTTTAAAAATAGAAAAGTTTTAAAGTCATTATTTTTCCATTTTATGATAATCGTTATGGAGATCTTGGTTTGAAAAAAAATAAAAAATAAACCACGATTTATACCTCTGTATCGGTGTTATGAACTACCTTTAATGATTAATTCCATTTGGTGTTATTGCCTCATCAATCTTTGATTATTACCTAATATTATATATTTAAAGCGGTATGTACACTACAAAGGTATGCAATTATGGTTGAGATTTGTCCCCGTATTCTTAATGCAGTTCTGAAATAACCCTTTACTGGAATAACCTAAAATGTGCCCCTGCGTTACCGGGACTACAGGTAACCATGTCGAGCTTTTAAAAAGAATCTCCAATGTACATGTATAATGTAAACACGGGGCCTCAAGTTATCTCGGAGTGCCGAATCAGTTTATGATAATCATGAGAAAGTTACTCGTTCTCTGTTACCGATTCATACTTTATTACCTCAACCCGCCGGGCTTGTAGCGTTATAGGAGCACCGATCTACTCGTCTACGGAATATATGCATTGGCATAGATTGATGTATGTGTGCTTTGCATATCACGATTCTTATACAAAATGAGCAACGCGCAGCGCCCGGGTCCATCGCTTTGTTTTCATGTCAACTATATATGATTTTCATTCCGATGCGAGGTCACCAATCATAATGGGAGAATGCCGATAGTCAGCCGTGGTTAGTGAGAAAAAATATATTGCGTCTGTATTTGGGAATGATTTCGTTCATATTTTCTTCTTCAAGTTCTTGAACCCTGTGTATGTAATACTCACGCATGACAAGCACAACGCGGGGGGTCATCGTAAATTTCGGGGGGGCAAATGAGGAGCGTTTTGTGTGGAATCACGACATAAGTGAAGGGCTTAACGCACTCTTGATCGGTCCTCTCATTTGACAAAAACATCAGATGTTCGATTACAGCATTGCCGTTTCTCTGTCAGACTGACGTTGATGATGCAGCAATGGATGATAAAATCCTGATATTTATCTAGATAATCTGATAAAACTTCTGTCTGCCTTTTAAAGGACAATATGTTGGAAAGCAACTCACCCCTACAAATTGTTATGTTAATTGTATTAGCATAGTAGCTACCGTTACTGGTACCGGAAATTAGAAGCAGTGTTGCACCCTAAATCCTGTCAAGAAGGGGATATAATTATTCGCTCAGGGGTCAAGGTTTGGATCAGCTGCTAATCAGGCAGTTAAATCTCAAGACATTCAGGTACTGACAGTCAAGTGTTTTATATGATAAAGGTCTAATATCAGGGATGGATGAACGGGTTTTCTTAGCCGTGCGACCAACTTCGCGAGGATCAACAGTGTACTTCTTTCCATCATTGAGTCCAGCAAGAAGATGGAAGGACAGGGTTACCTGCAAGGTACATGGACATGAACGATGATTTAGGGATTCAAAAAAGTTGTTTATTTAAAGGACTATGTTCTTTCCTTCTGATAGCTGGCCATCGTGTGATCCAGGGGGCCAGTTGTTGCCATGCTGGTTAGTTGATCTTAGATAAACTGCAGTAAGAGAAGCGCCCCCTCCGGTCTGACATCGAATGGAGCCGTGCAGGCACAGACAAAGAACTTTCTTGAATCAGCAGTCTAGTGCATCTACAGTATATTCTATGTGACTATCAGACCAACAATGGATGATAGAGACGCAATGTTCTTTTGTAAGATATCCAGCAAGCATTCCCCGAAGAAAACGGTAATGTCACGCTAGGACCACTAACAGTTGTTCGTAATAAACATGCTCCTCCAGTGGTCATTACGCTGTTACCAGATCACCTGTAGACGCCTGTAACGTCTAAGTGACGTACCGAACTGGAGTTTCATCTCCTATTGACAAACATCGATGCGAGAAATATGTATGGAGATCTTTCGTACAGTCAAGTAACTTTTGGGTCATGGGTAATGGCATTGACAGCTGTTCTTGCTCTGGTGTTCTTTGTGGTTGGCGTTGTATTATTGATGAAGTATCGAAGTACTTCAACAAAGCCTAAGGTACAGTATGGTACTCCCATAAAGGAAGAAAGACGATTGTTGTAGTACACGGAACTAGAGCTGCGTCAGGACGCTAACAAGGTGTACATGGTATCACACAAGCAACCTGATGAAACAGTGTATTGTCCTAGAGAAAATGAAGAAAATGAACAACAAAAAAACATTGAAACTCCTGAAAACAAAGTACGATATGTATGAGGTTCTAATTTATACATATCATGTTTTGGCTTCATTTGCGTTTACAAGATTTTCAGCTTCTTAACAATGTCAACGGTAGAACTCACCTGAACTATTTGTCCTAAGGTTTGAAACGACAGAGGGTTCAAGACTATTATTCATTCCTCATTCTTATGTACTTCCTTATATAAAACTTATCAATACTTATAGAGCAGTCTTATTAGTTTGTTATTTATTATTGTACATTATCTTCCATATATCATGACGCTAGCGGTTGAAAGACCATCTAGTGTTTCACTTTATCATTTGGCACATGAAATATAAACACTCAAACCGGATGATTTCCCCTCTTAAGCTAAGGAAGTTCAATTCTTGTTCATAATTGTCTTAAATCATAGATGTGCCAACAACTTACACAACCCAAAGGCTAAGACGGCTCTTTAAATACAAATTGATAAACCCGTCGCAGTAGATGCAAAATGTAGAGGATGAGGATCAAGGACAACTAGTAGTAGAGTTAGTATGCTAGACCTTGGTGGAGGGTTTCGAATACAGCAGATAATCATATTCATTGAAGTACAGGATAACGTATTCGTGGTTGCTGATTGTGTTTGAAGTTACCAGTAAAACATACCTGTACCTATACTTGGTTACCCAGTGGTGTCTGTGAGGTGGTCGAATACGTCACAGTTTGATTGTATTTCAAATATTGCGCTGGATCATGCTACCTTTATTTTGCAAAGAAGATATCATACATTTAATGCGATACATCCTGGGTCTGCTTAAAGGTGTATCTCGTGATTCTAGCACCATCATTTTTTATGTGGTTCACTACATATCCTTGTGTTATGAGATATTTCTTTCAGTGTGTCCCATAAGGTACGGTGCTGTAATTTCTGTTCGTTTACAAAAAATGCAAGATAATCTCATTTAAAAAAATGTAATCCGGTGGGCAAAATGGTTCTTTAAACCTCGTCTACTTAATTGAGGCATTTTTTGTAAAACACACACGGAGGAGAGTAGTTGGTTAATAAGGACCAAATTTGGTACCAAAGGAATGCTTAAAGTTTCTTCTTTCGATTGGTATCAAAATAAATACCGATATTCCCATTATGACGTCACTATGACGTCATAAGTTAAGGACACTATGAAAATACTGGATATATGGGGGAAATTTGATATTTCGAATGTTACTGGCGAAAAACATTATATATAGCATCCAAATGCTCTGTGTATGTAATATTAGTCATTTCCAAAATGTACATCCAAGAATCACATGGAAATCGCATATTCCAAACTTTTTTGGGGGTAAAAACTGAATTTTCACCTATTCTACACTGTATGTCTATGTATGGAAATTGACAGTTTTGCTGAAGTGCGAACTTTATGACGTCATTCTGACGCAATCCTAGGCATGTCGGTACTTGTTTTATATCAATATAATGAGGAGGACCATCTGTTGGTATCAAATTCAAGTGCCTGTGATATTCCTGCGTCGTAGGTGGTGGTTTCCCCACATAACCTACTTTGGGATCACCCTGTATCGTACCACTTTCCCAGGGATGTTCTTTTTTTCTATTAAAGGGAGTGTAAAATATCAAGTGACAATTACATGAACTAATTTGAAACCAGAAAAGAGGGTTTTGACGAGACGGAGAAAAATTGAAGTGTTGGTAACCACCTCCCCAACCCCTTTGGTATACGAGGGTTAATACGCTTACTTTAGTTTACACAGCCATCCTACACTGTTAAAAATGATCTTAAAATAACGGCGTTTTGACTGTTAGCCGGGACTCAAAACGTGCAAATAACTGTAAAAAGGGACTCGAAACGTGCAAATGACTGTAAAAAAAACGTGGTTTTAACTGTTGTGAGTCCCAGCTGCCAGTCAAATCGCTGTTATTTTAATGAACATTTTTAACAGTGTACTAGCAAAAATTGCCAATGACAAAACCTCATATGTAGCAGATTCACGTTGAAAAAAGTCATTTTATTACTCCCAAAGAGAAGTCTTTAGTGTTATGGTGCAGAGGCGAAGTCTTTTTGGAATGGACTACTGTTTGATTTGTCCTTCTCGGGGAAAAAAATTACTACCAACCTGCCGACCACCGCAAAAAAAGAGGTAGCATTTTTTTTGCTTACATCTAGGGGAAATTTCCCCCTAAAAACAATGCAAGGGCCCGCTCCGTGATTTTTGAAAAGTGCAAAAAATGCAGTTAAGGATATATTAAGCAGTTGTTTTGGCAAACTATATTTGGTATGACATCATTTCCTTTAAGATTTAGTTTGTAGTTCAATTTGGCGACGACTTTATACCAAAGGATTGTGAAATGTCTGCACATAACACCTGCTTTAAAAAAAAGTATGTTAATATTCACGATGAAGAATATAAGAACTAATGTTACACGTATAAAAATGTAGCGATGCGACTGAGAATGAATGATGGACAAAAAGGCGTCAACAGCAATTCTGCATTCGGAAGCCATCTATATATTTGCTTCTGCAAGATAATAAACACCTGCAATGATATAAGTAGCGTCTGGTAAACTTTATTGATGATGTATTATTTTCTCCCATTGAAAGTTATCACTTGTCATATTATTTAAATTATTGAGCAATGACCTTTTTGCTGTCCTGTATGAATTTATGAGATATCCCAATTGGTGGGGATCCTGTCTTGTAAAATGCTTTACTCTAAGCCCAAATATTTTAAGTTAAATATCTTAAGGTTGTCAGAATTGTAAACAGTGGTCAAAATTACTTCTTCTGTATTGTTTACATACACATTTGTACGAATCTCTTTTTTGTGTCGTCTGCTCGCAGTCTCGGCACAAAGGGATTTCTTTGCTAATGTTTGGTGGTTGTCTCTGTGTTGTAAAGATGTTAAACCTGTACAAGTTGGACTCGTACTCTTGAACGCAGTGACCGAATAATTTCAAACTTGGTACAATGATAGAATTTTAAAACTCTACCATATGAGCTTGTTTACATATTCATCATTATGATAATGTACTCATCTTCATATGTTTTTAAGATTTGTCCGATGCAGCTGAAATTTGTTCAAAATTGATCTTGTGTACCAAGCCAACATGTAAAAATGAAATAAGGTCATCCGGGTCAGGTCATCCAGAGGTCAAATGTTTTATGTTTACTGCCCCATTCGCAATCCTCGACGGCAGCGGACACGTGCGTTCCGGGAACGATGTATTTTTTTATTATGTGAGTAATAAAATGACGTCATAACAATGTAAGTGAACGTTCTTGTGCTTGAATTTCTTTTATTTCTATTTGTCTTCTTTGGTTTATTACTGAAATACAATTTAAATATGCATTATCCTCGCGTTTTTATTGGTACTGTATACGTATTATGGTCATAGGAACTCATAATACGCTTTATACTAATCTCTTAATACAGGATATGCTGTGATAAGGTGATATTTTGCAGTGTCAAAGGTAAGCTTTGTTCAAATAACAACGTTTAATGAAATATTTGCTGGTGTTTTCATCCTAATACTTCAATTGAAACACCCAAGCTATCTTTGGTGTGAAATAATGTATTTTATGTCAATATTTATTTACTAGCTACATTACTATACATTGTATGAGTACCATAAACTTCTTACCTGTGGCCTATGAAACAATTCATCTTACCTCTCACGGTCAATGGACATACATAAGAAGGTCTCACTTATTTTGAAATCTACTATAGACAATGGTATCCAAGTCTATTGTATTTTTTTCCCTCAATTTAACACCATCCGCTTTGCTGCTTTGCACCTGGACCACATTCCATATGTTCAGGTGATTGCATTGTTTGACCTTCAAAGATGGCCACTAATCTGAAACACTAGCACTCTTTATCGAGGTATTATTAGAAACTAACGCCTGTAAGGCTGTGACCAGACTAACACTAGAACGAGACTAGCCTACAGACCCACGAAGCCTATACTAATGTAGTTAGTTTCCATCATGGATTGTCTGCCCTTGTAATGTACTATAACATCAATGAGGATGTGGGTGTATTGTTTTAATCATTAAAGTCTTTGTTTTGTTCCATCGGTAGTCACAGTTTGTTTTCCCCTGTATTAATCAAAACGTTACTTTAATATGTAAGAACGTTACGCTTTGGGAGCAGGAGGAAGGGAGGGAGATGTCAGTTTCAAAATGACAATAAACAATAAAGAAAACGCAATTCAACTTATGATGGATCTTCCTCCTATAGTCTGTCTCTCTTATTCCCTCGCGCTTATTATCTCTTTTTTTCGCTCACTATTATTCTCTCTCTCTATTTATCTATCTTTCAATATATCCTTCTCATCTGTCTTTCCTTCTCTGTTTCTGTTTCCCTGTCCATCTCTGCCCCGTCCGTTTTTCTGCTTCACCTTTTTGTCTTTATCTCTTTTCTTTCTTTTTTTATGCGCACAAAATTTCATTCTGAAGGTCAGTCTTTGATTCCCTGTTTGTATGCTCTTTTCATTCTACCAGTTTTTGTTTATTTGTTTACCTTTCAATATTTCTGTATATTTGTAGCAATCAAAGCAGCACGGTGTGTGGATGTGTTTTGCTCTCCAAATATGCAAGGTTTAATTAAGGCTTTCTACAAATAATTAAAACAAACAAACAAGGTTATTTAAACTATTTGGCTGACCTTTCCTCTTTTGTTATTTGCATGGTGTAAGGGCAATTTGCAAATATTTTTTTTTTATTTTCCCCTTGTCCAAAGTTTTTACCAAAACAAATTTACCTTTATATATAATATCAATCACTAGTATTCCAGAGTCATCCAATGTTGGATAATGTACAGAAATACAAGTCATTTTCGTAGATTAGGTGTTTCTTGCGCCTTTAACTCTGGAAATATCAACCCATGTGGACTGAGACAATGCTAATATTGTTAATAATCTCTTGTTATTTAGTGAATCTTGATGGATTAGTATCCAAACTTCCTCCCTAAGAGGCTGAAAGCTTAGTAATGGTCTAATAAATCAATATGTTCGGTGTCGAAATGAATAACTTTATTTGAACTCAACAAACCAGTTGTTGCTTCATCCATTCCAAACATTGGAACAAAAAAGCTCATCGTATCATCTGCGTTACCTTTCATGCTGTCTTACCGTAACACTATCAACTACGTTTTTTATTTGAACTGAGAGACTTTCAAATATTTGTCTTTTCATGATCACCAACTGAATATTTCATGACATTCCATTCATCTAAACCTTAATAAAATACACTTGATGGGACGTTGCGGCGCCACTTTGTGACTTCAAAATCCAGATACATATAGACTATTATTGAAGGTCAATAGCCATTCGAAAAAAAGATAGATGGCCGTATAAAAAGGAATAATATCAATTCGTTTTCCGTTAAGTGTGTTTAGATTTGACCGCTGTGACATCTTTCCATTTGCATCTGATTATAATGTCGTCAGGGTTTTATTATCTTGGGCCATCCGTTGAGTAGGGTTATTGCCCCGATGGCAATGCAGAGATAATGTCACATGCGACCAGGCGAGCGGAGTATTCCTTGTCAAGATGCTCTGACAATTAGCACTCACTCATCCATTTGCATCTGGTAGTGGAAAAAGTGAGTTCAATGCCATTCACTTTTAGCCCTCTGCGTGATGAAGCTAACACGGTGTGTCGTCACCGAGAGGGTTTGCCTTCAAAGAAAATAACACTACTCCTTGGTTTATTAAAACAAAAAAGGGTCAAATGGCATACCGGGCTCTGTTCTGTTCGGATTTTCTGTTAGGTTAATGCAAAATACGAAGCCCGTCGAAGATGCATGACTATGTGGGCTAATCAAACTAAGCGCGCGCGGAAAAGTTGGTAAGGGTTGTGCGTGTTTCAAATTACTGCTGACGCAGTCGCCAAGGGTAGCAATGAATACATAGGGATATACGTGCATGCAATTGATATTCAGAGATGAGAGTAATGTAGTATTAAAAGAGAGGCCCAGGGTACATCCAAATTTTGACAAAATCAGGTTTCAACTACAATATTATGATCGTTTTCGTCCAAGTGGTTGTCAGCGTAATCAGGACCATTTTTTGGAATTTTGTTTTGCTTAAAAGTACTTAAGGTTTCACATGTCTTGTGTACCGGATCAAGTAACTCATGTTTGAATAAATCAGCGCTTTTACCCGGTTGTTAAAAAAGTACTCGTTTGCTAATCAGACGGCACAGACACACGCGACAGGAAGGAACGCAATTCAGTGGAGGAAACGTTGCATTCCTGAAAATTACAAACACGTCTTTTTAAACAGGCATAATCAGAATTTGATGCAGACGTATCAGCGCCGCCACAGTGGAGATGTACAAATGATAAATATAAAATACTTGATTTATTGTAGCGGATTATTCCCTGAGTAGCTAGGCGTGGTAAGTAATCATTACTACGCTAAGAATGCCAAATCTATTGAGCGATGGCTTCGTTGAGAAATTTCATCACCGCCAATTCAATGGACATCATTTTGTATTTATATAATTTCATGAAAGTGATCTGGAAAAATGTTAAGCAATTAAGAAAATTACGAATGAGTCATCTCGAATTTCATTTTCTATTTATATGTGTGGATTTCATTTTGCTAAAAAAATAATTTAAAATTATTCTAGGGAGATGACGTTAATCAGGACAGTGAAATACAAAAGAAGAAAACAATGAAATAAAAAAATAACGTTTACATTAAAATTGGTCATATATCCAAATTAATATTAGCGACAAACTCATTAGATGATTACATTACATATGATATACAATATACATATGATATAAAATAAATATATTTTTTAAAAATTAATATAAATGAAACTTCCTTGGTATAAATTCCCCACAGTCACGCACTCAAACACGGACGCACACACACACAGGCACACGCACACAACACACACAATTTTGTATGGTATATACTCCTGAGGACATCAAAAGAACCGCCTATTGTTAAAACTGCTTTGGTAAATCACCTAGGACAACATTGTCCCTGTGTGTGCGTGCGTGCGAGCGCGCGAGTGTGTGTGTGTGTGTGTGGGAGGGGGGGTATGTGTGCGTGTGCATATCGAAACCTTGAGGGAATTCTTTTTTTCATAAATGGTCGTTATGGGGATAAAGCACACACACATTCCCACCAAACACTGAACGGATATAGCCTAATGATACCGCCATCTACCACCTCTACACCCCCACCCGTTAAAACGACGGCGTACTTGAGGATATCCTTACAAGGCAAAAAATCCCCATGCCATTTCTACCCAAAATATCCCCACAGTACGTCTGATAAGAACTCATCTCCTCGAAATGAGCGTGAGGCAGTAACAACCACAACCACACAAGCACGCACACACACACACTCGCGCGCGCGCGCGCGTTTCAGTTGTCTGAGTATTGTCACGCTCCGCCATTTTGGAATTAGATCGAGGCTTGGGTTGCTTGACGCTACTGCCCCTTGCGTAAAATCGCACGTATCATATTCAAAGTGTGGGCAACGACACGCGCGTTCTTGCTGCGACTGCTATCGGAGTCACCCAAAGTGCGCTTATGTCACAAAGCGCATGCGCTGCTCCAGTTTTTGTGAGAAGGCGTCTGTTTGACTCTTCGTTAGTACAGGCTCTAGTGGGAATGCGTTTTATTTTTCTGCGTCATACGTATATGAGGAATACGATATGGAAGAAAACGTGATCCATTTTGCCAAAAAACTGAATTTTAAATAATAGAAAAAAATAAAACATTAAAGGTGCGTGTCCGATCGTCTTTGGGGACCCCACGGATGTAACCGGAAGTAGTATCGACTTTTATATCAGAAGAAAGGCGTATTTTTCTCATGGTAGTCCTGTAATTTGCGCCCTACAAATCCATTTCATTCCCAGATATAAACAAAAAAACCGAAGTTTTAGTGGTTAACCATCCATATTAGTACAATATTGAATCGGGCTTTTTGCAACATGCATTATTGGTTCTCTTCTACCATCAAAACCGCAAGTTTGTTTCCACGGTACTTGATGGGGGGGGTATGTGCCAAGTGGCCAGCTCTCATACAAGCAAGAAGAAAACACAAGGAAATAAAGTCGGAACAAGCACCTTAACTAAACGGTTATATTTTTGTTAATGCTGTCCTGTCATCTGATGAATAATTAAAGTTAAACAAATAAAAAAGACTACAATTTGTATCCACTATGTCTGTCTTACACAATCTGTATGATCGTAGAATAGATTGGCACATGTGGCATGGTCTTCTAAATTATGTAGTATCAATGTTGTGACGGAAGTGGAATAGTAAGGTGGGTTCCCAATTTTAGTTACTTGCGAAATCCAACTACGAGATGAAGGATCCTGAATTGGATATTAGTGAGACTGATGCAACTCCAAACTCGATGTTCCAAGGGGTTGCAGTTCAAAGTCGTACCATCCTCTTCAATGGCCTTCCTGAAAAGGACGCTTTCGCACATCAAATCCCGTCTCTGGAAATTCTCAGGGTGGTTGGGGCTCTCACTCTGTTCCACCGTATGTACGTATGGTGAGGCCCAAGACGGAACTCTTGAGGTAAGTCCTTCCTGAGCTATTGCATTTGCTTCCCCGACTCAGACACTCCGTCTGAGCATGACTCAGCTGTAGTAGTTCCGTGTTACAATCTAATAAGCCATCAGAGATCATTTGTTCTATCATCCGCCTACATCTGGAATGCTCTTCCCATCCAGTTCACACCCCATCATTGGAAAGTGGGCCTGTTTTTTTTTTTCAAAGAAGTTAATCGCTATCTCGGCTCCCTTGGTTGGAGGACTGCAGATAATGCCATGATATGTTCAGGATCATACCCCCCCCCCTTTTTAAGCAGGTGGTATTTTCAAAGAATATTCTTTACAAATTTCACTACAAAGCCCCTTCGCAGATTGTCTTAGGTCTTACCGAATGGCTTGGTTCATTTGGATGTTTATGCAGAAAAGTATGAATGGTATGCCGTAAGCTAGAAACGCTGAGATGGGTCATGGCACATTCCTCAATTTGAATTAAGGTGTGTCAGGTAAGGAAGTATAGAACGACTCCTCATATCATCTACAAATTCTGAAATTTGATATCAAAATTATGTGAAGAAAAAGGGTATGTTACGATTTTTAGACATTAACAATAAAATTGAAAGCTTTTTGGTCCAATCTTTCACACTCTAGTTTAGATCACTGTAGATCATATTAACGTCCGCTAATGTAGGTATCAATTGTAAAAGAGAGGGGTTATTCACTCAGAAAAGGCAGAGAAATATTACTCCAACACAGGATGCAGCATCTGTTGTGAATAGGATTCATGGCATGTCATGTATCAAACAATTATCAAGCATCATATTGCCAAATTCAGCATACCTTTGTTGGACTTTCAAAACGTCTGATGCACAGTGGAAGATGAAATGGACGACTCTTCCACCACCGGATGGTGAAACATGCCGTGCAATGGTCAGTTGTATAGATGTACTAAAGAATACAGAGGATAGCGTAGATGCAGGAAGATTGGCTTGACATGCACAACATTGCAAGTGCAATGGATGTGAATGAAAATGTTGTCCTTTCTATGAATACAACTTGAGTACTAACATGCATCATAATTAAGGCCAAGGTATAGATACAAAAATATGCCTGTATCAATATTTTGCGTCGCAATATTATGTTAGACAATTCAATACTAGTGATATGTTCAGACATATCAGTATGCTGCACTCACACAAGTCTTCTAATTAGTTAAATTAATTAAAAATACCAATCTACAGAAGGTACCTTTTTCATTATGAATCAACGTTGTATCATGTACAAGACCTGCCTTGCATGCTTCGCATGGTTCACTTTCCAATCTTTGTATGGGCACACTCGGTTGCATAAATTCTTATTCAATCGGATTTTAGATCTGTTTTGTAATACAAGAACTTGACCTTGTTGAAGTCATGGTCTTTTACATTTAATTTCACTAATTATAGGGATGTCATTAAGTATATACATAGTGCAATTATCTAACAAATTCCTAAATAACATCTCAAAAGTTAATATTAGACTAGCTATTTCCTTTAAGAAAATTACAAATTTTAACTAAGAATGGCTGCTATTTTTAATTGTAAATGTAAATCATGGGTTTAGTTTGTGCTAATGTGGACATTTTTTTTTGAGTCGGCAGGGTTTATTAGGGTCGGTCGGGTTACTGTAAACAAACTTTTTTCTCCTACACATATTATTGTTTGGGAGGGGGGGGGTAATAAGTTTGGAATGCAATGTCTACAATGACGATTTTAAACTATGGTTAACTTTTTTTTTTTAATTTAATATTTTAGAGTACCAGGTCCGATAAAACTATAGGAATTATGAACATTAAGTTTAGCGTGACCCCCTGTCTCCAGAACGGCTGCTGCCGCTGCTGCAAAATCGTGTCAACCAATTGAAACGTAATAGCTACTTTAACATGGATAAGGACCAACAGTAAATTTTTGGGGTTAGGCAGATATTTATACCCTCGAACGTTGATGGCCTACCCTAGCACAGGAAGTGTACTAGGGTACTTTTTGTTTAAACTATTCTTCAAAACATCTCAATATATGGTTCTGCCATTGCCGTTGGTCTTTTGGGTAGGTGTACATTGTCGAATATATGTTTATTTATTGCGACGGTAAAATATAACCTTGTGGGTTACAATAATCTCGGTTAGACTTGGGTTAACTTAAATTTACTTCTTCGATTTAAAGTCCAAATTCGTAGCACATTTTTGCAATGAAAAATGACGAAAAGAATAAATTGTGAGTATATGGCCTACCCTGTTATTGTATCCTTACTTTTGAAGATTTACAAAAATGCGGAAAATGTCATCAAGCGTCAAAGATTAGTATCATCAATAAGACATTAAGAGAGTGGTGCAAGGTTTTGGCAGCAGCTTGTACTACCGTGATTTACAACCCGACAAATATAAACCCTATAACTTGTAATGCTTAAAGGAGATGACCCGATTTAAGTATATACAATTTCCATCTTAATTGAACCGCACCCACCTCATAACCCATCTGCAAAATCTTGCGCCGATATTTCCATTCGTTTTGTTGTGAGAGCTAAAAACGAGATTTTGCAAGCATAGAGTACTCTGTAAAATTAATATTGTTCGACCAAATAGAACACATTTTGGCTCATAAATTTCAAACCAAACATCATTTACCTCGTGAAATAGTAATAGGAAAATGGTAACTTTCTTCAGATACCGAACTTTTGACCACTTCCTGTAAAATCTGGGGTTAACTGGGGCGAGGCTATTAGTGATCGGAACATGACTCTTTAAAGTAAACAATACGAAGGTTTTATGAAATAAAAATAAAATATAAATCCGGTTCAAAATCAAAATGCTTCTTAGTTACATATACTAGCTTTGAGAATCGCGCAACTGATTTACTCTTATAATATCACGGGTCCCCAATAGCAATTCAAATCCATATTCATATGTAAAAGGTAATTTGTAAATATCACGTAGTGACCGAAGGGCATTCTTAATATCATCTAAGCTATCCGTTGTTTAATCAGAACTTTGACACAAGTGTGGCGAATGCCACACCGAAAACTCTGCAACTAATTAAAGTCACAAAACGTCAGCAGCATTTGCACTTAGAAATTCGAAGAGGAAATATGTGTCATGAAAAGAGGGTACCCTTTAAGTAGGTTTCGAATTTTCAATAAATTTCACATTATATAAAGAATTTCAGTATTGGTTTGATATAAACACAACACAAAAAGTAAGCCCCCTCTAAACAACCGCCCGCAATTTCCACTGTAGAATTTTGTCAAAAGCATGACTATAGTGATAGTCTGATTTTTTATCAGTCAGTAAACGCATATTGTCGGAGGGGATGTGTTGAGATCAAAAACTAAATACTCAACTTTGTTCAGCAGAATAAGATGCTTTAAACCCAATTTACATTAACTCTTTTTGTATCGAATATGTAAAGGCTTCATTCCAGATTCAATTGTATATAGGTTTTCCAAGTCAAATGTCCACTATTTTCAACCAATCGTCCTCAAAGGCAGTTCGAATATCATATTGTCAAATATGTGTCATATTAGCCACCCAGCACATACCAATTATCAACATAAGGCAGTTCAAATGTCCATTATTGCTAACTCAATATCCAATTAGCTCACGTAATTTCCTATTAGTGAAATCAAATGTTTATTAGTGATTTCAAGTATCAGAGTTAAAAACAGTTCCTACTTGCACCACCCAAACCAATATTTTAATAAACTTTATGATTGTCAGGAACAAGCGGTTGGTTGCCATAAAGTTTCATAAAGATGATGAGAACGTTTTCCATACAGCAACAAACTATTATGCAAGTTATATGGTGCAAGTTTCTG
>JAMKCH010004878.1:0-35001 GCA_023653785.1 Ophioderma brevispina | reverse complement strand
AACTATATTTATGCAAATCTTTCTTTGTGAATTTAAAGGAAAGTAATATTCACAAAGAAATGTTATTAGAAATTTTTTTTGCAGTACGTTGTGACACATCAATCTGATTAATTGAATATAATAAAAAATTCCAGAATTGATCATGAATCAACATCTTATACCAGACCTTTAGTTTTGATTTCAAGATTTTCATTTTCAAGTGAGGCACATCACTGACCCTGCAAATGGTATCAATGAATTTTGAATTCATGAGTAGCTTAATGAGGGATAAATCTGTAGATTTACGATAATGTATCTTTATCAAATGGAAAAAGACTAAAAGGAAGAAACACTGCAAAAACTAATAAGAATCGCAGTCCGTTGCATTTTGTTAGTAGCGTCCCATATCACTAAAAGCCCCATAATGCACTAAAATATCTATTGTGTCCTATCAGGTTGCTTTTTGTTCTTTCACTGAAGGTACCTGTACTTGTTTACCACAAGTTTTCAACATTTGATTTTTAAAGTTTTTAGATTTTGATTGACATATCCCTGATAGGACCTTTATGTAGAAAATATTAAGTTATCTAGCTTAGGAATTCATGTTTGACTCCACAATCTTTTACACATATGAAATGCTTGGTTGTGTTTCTTTCTCTTCCATTACGCAGGGTAATCTATTATCGCTGTGTAGAGCATTTTAGATAAGATTGTTGCCATTGGTCCACTGCCTCACACTAATACTAAAATCATTCAGAGAATATAAAACAATCATCTGCAAAATATAGCTCAGTTAACATCCTACGTCCTTCTTTTTGTTGCCTGCGAACCATTCCTGCGAATCGATATGGCCCATATACTAAATTGACTTATGCCATAGTATAAACTCTAACGATAAAATTGCCCAGTATGTAACTGTCAGGCCGACCTATTCAGATACCAGGCATCCTTTCAGTGAAAGTCACCTAGCCAGTCAGATCGTAACCGCTTCCTTGTATTTACCTGAAAGTGGCCCGCTAGACTTAAGAGTTTTGGTGGTGGTGTCTAAAAGCTTTCGGCCTGTTACGGCTGGTTGGATGGTCGCGATGAAATCGACTGAAATGGAGAATTTTGCCAAAATTTGGAAAAGTGGGTAACAGTGGGTTTGTGATTTAGGATATTACACTTGAAAGGCTAACTACTTCATATGTAATGTTTTACTTTACCTCAAACTAACCCACTGTGCAATGACAAAGATCTATTAGGTGACACCGCATTGTTACCTTTAAAGAGGCATTAAGTGTGTAAATACACGGTGTTTCATTGTTTTTGGTGCCATTTGAAAATACGCCCTCTAGAGGCAGTTAAGCATGCCAAAAGGTGTTCATCTATTCCTTGGTGTGTTTTGTTGCGACTAAATAGTCCCATAGTGCATGAATTTAATCAAAAATTAAGATATATGTCAAACAGGGTATTAGTGAAATTGGCCGCCATTTTGAAAAAAACGCCCACTCTGTAACCCAGGATTCGGGATGTTTGCAGACAACCTGATTTTGATAGCTAAATGTATAAGGTTTCCAAAAATAGTGTCTCCAAAAATCCCCGGGGGATGCAGGGTTTCGGTTTTATGGAGCTCATGACCTATAACAGGCATTTTAGATTGTGAAGTTGAGTCACTCCAGGATAGTTTCTTTTGAGAACTGGTAAGGAGGTTATTCGGCAGATATCCCATGTTCAAGCATCATTGGGTTTCCTTCTAGCTCTACAACATTCTTTATTTCGCTTGCTCAGGAGCATTCTTCTGCATCTGATCAGCATTGCAGCACTCATAGCATTTTCGTCTTGCACTGGACCAGAATAATGCTTCCAGGTATGACTCGGACCGGTGTCCGGTTACTGACATAATATGACGGTTTGGAATCAGCTTCATCGAACGGGGTGCATGTTGTCGCTCGCAAATTGTGATTCGTATGCTTCTTTGAGCACCAGCTTTTCTCAGAGATGTTTCATCATTTCCCATAGTAAACTCTTAATAGTGGCAATTTGTGTATCTATGAATTATCAGAGAGTGCAATGTTTAAGGGAACGCTGGCACATTCTTGTGCGGGTGTTCAGTGACATCTTTGAAGGCCAGAAATGTTGCAACTTGACACCTGCCGAACCTGGGATCTCATACATATGTCCACTGTATCCTTCATCTTCATTTTCACGTCTAGATTTAGTGAGCGTATCACGGTGAACAATGTAAAGGAGGTTTTGTTCATTAACATCAACATCAATCCAGAAGTCTTCATGCTGCGAAGATTTTGTCTACCTCGTTGTGCAATATACCATGACATCATAAACATCTTATTCTGTCGGCCCTCAGGTGTTGTCTATCTGAATCCAAGATCTTCGCCATATCTTTTTCACTTACATGCTTTTGCGTGCTGAACAATCCCCGTTCCTTCTTTATTAAGCTTAACCATAGCCTTGTAGATTTGATGCTCTCTTTGAAGGTATCACACTGTTATCTTGTGTACGAGAGATGCGATGAAGCCGTAGCGACCATAGGAGCATCCATATCAACTGGATACGGTGTAAGGCTGGCACTTCCGACCCGTGGCATTGGTGACAGAGATTCCAAAAAGGGGTTCTTTGGTGAACAAATTGGCACCATTTCTAAAAATGGGTCCCACAACAGCGTTGCTAGATACTTTGTCAACGCGTTTCGAACATTCACAACCGCGTTGCGGAACCTTCAGCAGAAAACGCGTTTGCGATCTTCAACAACGCGTTGCAAGCTCCACAACTCGTTGCTCACTTTCACAGCCTAAGGTTCAAACTTAGTGCCGCAACGCTTTGTTGAAAAAGTCGCACGCTTGCGCCTTTCGGTACGCGTTGCGGCGTCAGCCTATCAAATTCAAGAATTTCTTTGACGTATTTCAAAAAATAGATCCACGACGCGTTGCGGCAATACGTTTTGACTCCTTAGGCTTTCACGACGCGTTGCAAACCTTCACGACGCGTTGCGAGCTTCACAACGCGTGTGAATTACAAACTCGTTTGAAGGCCATAAGGGTCTAACGTCTTGCTTGCAACGCGTTGTGAATGTCGCAACGCGTTGTAGATGTCTAATTTTTGAATACGTCACAGAAATTCAGGATTTTGATGTGGCCGTCACCGCAACGCTTTGCTGAAATGTCGCAACGTTTTGCCGAAAATGGTCGCAACTCGTTGCCGACATGTCGCACCGCCGGGTTGTGACTTTTTCACAACTCGTTGCGGCATACTTATGACCCTTATGGCTTGTTAACCTTAACAACGCGTTGTGAAGCTTCAACGCGTTTTGAAGCTCGCACGCGTTGTGAAGGTTGCAACGCGTTGCAAAGTATCTAGCCACGCGTTTGTGGGTCATTTTTTGAAATAACGGCACAGAAATCATGATTTGATTGCCGACAACATGCAACTCGTTGCTGAATGTGCGCAACGCGTTGCCCGGGTGTCGCAACGCGTTGCTACTTTCTCGCAACGCTCTGCAGCAATACGTTAGGCCTTTGTGGGCTTTACATAGTCGTAGCGTTAGCTAGCTGCATCGATTAATTCAAGGATATCCTCGTCAATTCAGCAGACAAATTGTTTACACCCGTCGTCATTTAGCCAAAGCTGTCGTCTGCAAGCAGGTCGTGTTGGACGGTGTCATACATTGAATGCTAATACAACGTAAAGCCCGAGCGAACTCTATTACTGAGAGGCCTTTGCGTGCAATAGAGGAAATTGCATATAACCAAAAATGTACGGCGCGTATAACATGTTTTGGTATATATGGTATATATGTATATTGAATGGCATGTTACAAACAATCCTCCAATCAAATGACAAGGATCTACTTAGGTGTTATATAATATACAATAAAAATGTTTTAGTCACTTGCATGGGCTTGATCAAATATTATATCTAATTTCCCTACATAACGATCTACAAGGAACATGGCACAGAACACTGTCCTGATCGGGCACATCCCAATTTCTGTAGGATCCCTGGGGTAGATCGTACACTAAATCCGTCCGTGCGGTGTTGTATTATGGGGAAATGTGAAGAACATAGTGGTATTGGTGTTTTATTTTAACAAATCAATTCAACTGCCTTTCCCACAGGTTTTGAAACATCTACTTTTGAACATATTCCATTCACTGACAAAACTAAATCCGTTTGTTGCGGTGTAACGGTCCACACCATCGATCTACTACCAATGGCCTTCTTACTTCTCAGTTCTTGACTGAGTTCGAGCAATCTCTTGATGGCATTTGTATTACTCCTGGCTAAATTGTCATTAGCGGTTAAATATCCACTTTGATCTACTTATGGCTTTTGCCAGGCACGTCCCATGGACCCACAAATAACATGGTCTACACCTTGATTTAGTGATAACTCGGCTGATTGATATTGTTCAGAACTGTTTTGTCCGTCCTATGTGGTATTCGGATCATATTGTCATGTGCTCTGTTCGGTATGAATACCTAGTATGACGGTTGTAAAAAATATTATCTGATCATTGATCAATTCAGTACTCTCCTCAGTGATCGTTATTGGCCTCCCTGTCGATGCGATGATTATGATGAGATCATTTATTCTACTGTTTCGACAAAACGTTGCCATATTGTCACCAACAGACAAAGGACATATCGTCAGGGACTCGCCTCTTGGTAAGGTCACCAGTGAGAGGCAGATCATCAGATTCGGTGGAGTCTTGAGAGTAGATGGCGCAAATCACTTCTGATGAAGATATTTCGGTTATTTTCAGAAGACAACTTGTAAACCACATGTTGATGCTAAAGGTGACTTTTTACTGACCCAAAATTTCTTTGTTGTAATACTATCAAGGACATGTTCGTAAACACTAAAAAGTTTTTTGAATCATATTCAAGGGCTTTGTAAAGCGCTAACTCTGGCACTGGTCTTCCAAATGATTTCCGGCATTTCTTGTTGAAAAGATAGGTACAAATGGATGTCAGTGCTGAATCTCTTCAGACACATAGGTTGCAAATTATAGATGCCAGGTTCTAATTCGCTCTCGGACTCAGAAGTTGCTGACATAATTGGTCAAATGTCCAACAAGGCCTGCACTATGGACACACTTCCTTCCTTCCTGGCTCATTAAAGGTGCAACGAGAGATTTCAAATAATAGGTGTCCCTAAAAATGTGAACATTATGATTTTTGCATTAATGTAAAGCTTTCCATCAAAATAGCCCATGTGAAAGGATCAAGCCGAGAATTATTTCTTTAGTACAAAATTGTGAAATTTCTATTTTCCAATAGGAGCAAATACTAAATTTAGCCCATGTCTCATATTCAAATTAAGCAAATGAAAATCGCCGTTTATTTTCACTTCCAAGGTATATCTGTAGCCTTATCTATATGAAATCACTACATATGACACAGTCTATGAATGTCTCAAAATCTCTCGTTGCACCTTTAAACAAAACAGAAATGTCTGTTACCTATCATCACCAGGGTCCGTTCCCCAAACTTGATGCGTAAGTTATGTCGCAACTCATGCTCAGCATGAGCTAAGATTTCTACTAGTTGCGACTTACGTCTGTTTTCCAAACACCTGCTGAGATGGTTCTCAGCTGGTAATACGCATTTTTTATTTTTTATTTTATTTTATAGTTTGATGTTAAGTACTTATCTCATGGTTCATCTTTTACAATACCTGTTGTATTACTATGTTTAGGCTAAATAGTAATTACTCTCTACTTTGTAAAGCGCTTTGACCTTGTTTTGAGAAGGCGCTATATCAAATGCCGTTTGTATTGTATTGTTTGTATTGTATCAAGAGATACGAATATTCGAAGACTATTCTACTCTAAACCTATCAATTAAACGATTAAGAGTATTTGTGGGTGTATGCATGTAAGCGAGCGTAGTGCCTCGCTATTGTCTTTCTCGCGTAATGGAATGTATTCAAAGGTTAATGTTACTAAACGAGACAGGCATTATTACATGGACGAACGGACCTATCCTATAAAAAAGACTGTCAGTACACTGGTGTACAAAGCCAACAATAGCAAATCTGCAAATTGTAAGATTTTCAACCGCGCTGTTCATTTTACAGCCTTTTCCAATTCCTAATATTTTAGGCCAGTCTGTATAGGTACATTGCCCGAAACAATAACGAAGTGACAGATAAGTTGATGATGTTAAAATACTTTTAAAGGTAAAGATTGAATTGTTTTCTTTTTTATAGAGTTGACAAACATATTTTAAATATTTGACATAGGTAAACGTGATAAAAATGTATTTTAAAATAATTCCAGCTATCCAAGGTAAAATTGTACCTTTAAAACGCAATATTCGACAAGCACAGCTAATTTTAATACCATCCATTACTATGGAATCTATTACTATAACTACAAAGTAGTTCTGCATGATCGTTTGGGAGATATTCTCACCATTGGATCACTTTATTTCCGATTTCTCTCTTACACCAACAGGGGGCGCCACAAACATAATCAATGCCACATCATCTACATTTCCTACCTGTGCACATCCCCCGGACTATTAGTCCTATGAGTTAGTGTCTCCAGACTATGGCTCTGGGGACTATATATCCTGCCACACTGGTTCAAAACTCTCTGCCAATACTGAAAACCTAAAGTGGTAAAGATTTATCTTCTAATAGACTGGTTCCATTTCTCAAAAAAGTGCTTCGTACAACATGACGAAGGCATTTTTGAGTAAAAGCAATTGGGTTAAAGGGGCATTTCGTGATCCACAGCCTCGTCCCCCGACTAAGCTAAAAAATGTTGAGATTTTTACATCATCTGAACCGTTAGCCTTAGTAATCCGTGTGTGCCCAATCTTACATGCAAATTCGGTCGCATCTGTAAGAAATTCGCAATTTTGTATTTTCTGTCCGTAAACGGACAGAAATTACAGCACAGTAGCCTATGGGACCGTGGGAAATGAACAATTGCTCATAACCCAAAACCGCAAGATCGGTATCAGCTCAAAATTTGAGAATAAGCTTTTTTCAAGGATATCTAGTGATCAATGAATAAACGGAATATGCTGAAATCACGAAATTCACCTTTAATGTTTTAAGATGGAAATTTTATGTTAATTCCAAATTTTCTGGTCCCCAAGCTGAATTTTGAGAGGAAATGTTCCTAATTGCATAAATTCAAAATGGCCGCCATTTTAACGTTTTTTGTACATAACTCAAGATTGAAGTTTGTAAGACTTCATTCTTGTGGCTCTATACAAATTGTTTTGCCGGGTCAAGGAACACAATTAGATAATTAGTTATAGCATTAGGCCAACTTAACAGTTAATTTTCAAAGAATCAAAATGGGGTGGGCCATTTTGACAATTTTTTTGTACATAACTCAAGGATTTAAGGCTTGTACTTCCTTCTGTGTCTATACCAATGTTTTCAGGGTCAAGGAACACAATTAGATCATTAGTTATAGCATTAGGCCAAGTTAACAGTTAATTTGCATAAAAATTCAAAATGGGCTGCCATTTTGACATTTTTGTACATAACTCAAGATTTAAGGCTTGTACTTCATTCTTGTGTCTATACATATCTTTTCAGGGTCAAGGAATTAAATTAGATCATTAGTTATGGTTATGCGCCATGAGCTGGGGTATACAAAATGAGGGTGGCGTTACATTTTCACAAATATTTGTTAACATTTTTATTGTATCATAAGAAGCAAATTAGGTATTCAGCTGATTTATATTTCATTTTAAAGGGAATTCATCTAGCTTTAAAATGGTAGCAGATTCAATCTTGTGCTATTTTTACTTTGAGTCAGTCGGGGTCAGAGAGGGTGGTGCCTACGGATGAGGTGCCTACGGATGAGGCATGTGTTAAAGTATAGGGATATTTTGATATTCGGGGCTTTTGCATTTATTTTGTTTTATATCTTTGTAACCCTGCCATGTATTAAGATAAATAACATCTTATTTTGTTTGTTATTTATGTGGCATTCATTTTGACTCATACAACAGTTTAAGCTATGATGATAATTGAAGGTAACAAATTAGACTGCCACAACATGTTGTACTTTTTACATCAAAATTTCACTTTTCCACCCTATATGACACTTGTGGCACCCTGTATATGCACATACAAGTTGCATATTTTGTCTTCCTTACATTTTTAGCTTTACAACAATATATAGGTTAGGTATCTCAAAAACAATTGATGACTTACTCTCATTTAAGTGTGAAAACGTGTAATATATGGTAGTTTCAAGCATGTAACACATTTTGCTCCCAACTCATGGAACATGACTTTATAGCATTAGGTCATGTTGACAGTTAATTTGCATAAAAATTCAAAATGGCTGTCATTTTAAATTTATGCAAATTAATTGTCAATATATGGCATAATACCTAAACTGATGATCTAGTTGTGTTCTCTGACCCTGAAAACATATGTATAGACACAAGAATGAAGTCTTTACAAGCCTTAAATCTTGAGTTATGTACAAAAAAATGTTAAAATGGCGGCCATTTTGAATTTATGCAAATTAGGCACACTTCCCTTAAAAATTAGCTTTTGGGACCGAAAGATTTGGAATCAGCATAAAATTTGCATATAGAAACACTATTCCAATTGCTTTTACTCAAAAATGCCTGCGACTAGTTTCTTTTTGAGAAATGGAACCAGTCTATAATATTATCTAAAATATCTCGTCTACTCTCTGCAGGCAAATAATCTTACGTTTAACAGAGCCATGTTGATGAATGTGGGATTCCTGGAGGCGTTAAATTTTACCAAATGGGACTGTTTCATATTTCATGATGTCGACCATATTCCAATAGATGATAGCAACTACTATGGTTGCAGCGGAATGCCCAGACATTTTATCAGTGGGTCTGATGTATGGAATTATAAGTAAGATTTACACTTGGAGTTCTAAGCTTTACTCAATATTTATTTGTTAGTTTTTGCGCACTTCTAGGAACGCATTATATTAGGGGCCATATTTTTTATGTGTTCCGGTGCGATTTGAATGTTCATTTTCCGTTCTCTATGGAGCTTGTTAATTATGATATGATTAAACAAATATTTTCAAGGGCCATCAAAAACTCTTACTGATCCACCAAAATGGCAAAGTTGTGAATAAATTCCAACATCTTGACTAGATATTAATAATTGTATGGAAGAAATCACGCAATGTTGCGTAAAATCCTGTCAAGCATTGTTTAGTATAATCTTGCTTTAGGTCCAAGATGTCAGCCAACATGGCTGTCTTCAACTTTCGCTCAAATCTACAAATTATCATCTGTATATATTTAGTTATAGTATCAAGAAATTATTATAAAAGTTCAATTCAATTCAAATAGGTTTTTAGCATTTACATTCATCCAATATAGTTACATAATGATACAAAATATTTACAGATATTATAGAATAAATATTGATACATTTTAAAGAATAAATTGTACGGACTGTTGGAATAACCTGAAATCAAACGCAGGAGAGGCCATAATGAGTATAATGAGTATGTTGGACTTAACAATATATAGTTTTAAAGATTAATATTGAATTACTGGACTGGACCACAACCTGACAGGTTTTCATTTGAGTTTCTACATCACTAGTGTTCCACCACCTTATGGCGCAATTGGTTAGCGCGCTCTAGTACCAATAAAGAGGTTGTGGGTTCGAGTTCCATTCACATCAAAGTTCATTTTACGATAGTATGCAATGCCCGCTTTGTTATCAATTTCTTTCGCCTTTACATTAATTCTATAACAATAAACACTCAGATTCGTGTTAACTTACCATTTCTTACATATGTATAATTAATTGTTAAGTTGTACGTTATCACATTCGAAAGAATTGAGATTGTCTGAGACAGGGTGGCAGCTACGTGACGTTGTAAGGCGGTGGAACAGTAATGATGTAGAAACTCTAATGAAAACCCCCCAGGTTGTGATGGCGCAATTGGTTAGCGCTCTCTAATACGAAGCGAAGCGCATAAAGTCTTTGGTCATTTAATTTCACATTTAGCTCAGTATATTTCGTCTCGTGTGGTGAATGTATTAGGCCATGAGGCCAAAGCGAAAAAGATGCTCGGATAAGGAATGGGGTGGCGCACCACTGGGAAGTACATATTTCTTCCGAAATAATTTTTCTAAAATTATAGAAATCAGTTCTACGTGTGTTCTCACTTCTAGTATGTGCACATTTTCTAGAAAATGAATTAAATGTCATCTCAATATTTGTTCTGAATAACAGTGACCAACTGATGTACATCATGATTTATTGATTCCAGCAAATAATGGGGCTATTTATAAGTAAATCCGCTCGGTATGCAGAGGACCAAGCACATCAGATTCCTTATCCTCTTTCACGAATAAATAAAGTTAGAGGTTCTACTGTGTGTTCAATTAACTTTGACCCTATATTTCGTCATTTATTCGAAAGGGAAACGAAGGTGAACAAAACTCATGGGGGTAAAGTTGTTTGGCAAGCTGTGACCTAACATCTTTTTGCTGAACCAAACCCGTAATTTGCCGCGTAACCCCATTTCTATTCAATTTACCGCGTTATTAGCGGAAATTGAAAATCATTCACCTATGTGAAATGCTGGTAAACCGGTGTCGAACAAACTTTAAATTGAATAGAAAAGAGGTCCTGCCTTAACATGATTAAGTTATGGGTCTTTATTCTGCACCAAGGTGTTAGGTCACAGTTTGCCAAGAAGCATTTGTTCATAATTGTTGTTCATCTTCGTTTTCTTTTTTAATAAATGATGAAATATACGGTCAAAGTTATTGAACTCACAGAAGAAGCTCCAGATTTATTTTATTCGTGAGCGAGGCTATAGCTCAATCAAAATCGGGAGCTGAAAGGCTTCAACGTCATGGACAATAACAATGGCTCTGCAGTTCCAGAGAATCTGAAGTCCGTTGTCCTATGCATAATGGTGTTATAACACCTGGAATCGCTTCAGCTGCATGGATAGCTCTGCAGTTTTTCCAGATGAAAACGGAATCTGAAGTGTTTTTGTCCTCTGCATACCCATAGGCCGTAGCCAGGGGGGGGTGGTTGCGGGGGTTGCGACGCACCCCCCAAAATGACAAAGGTCCTCTTTATGATTTGAAGGTCCGCTCTGCCATGTTTAAGGTCCGCTTTTTCCTGTTTAAGTTTGGTGCTTGCCTATAAGTTAGGTGTTGTGCATGTTATGATGAATGAGTAAAAGCGATTTTGAACTATGTCATTACGCTATTGTACTGTTTTTACCAACGCTGCGATGATGATGTGTCTATCCCTTTACCACCCCCCCCCCCCCCCCCCCCCCCCTCTTAAGAATTTGGAGACGACGGTGAAATATTTTGGGTCAACCTCCGAGCGAAGCGAGTCGGAAAAAATGTTTTTGTGTTACGCAAAGAAGGTCCACATCTGGCCAACCGCACCCTCCCCCCCCCATACAATTCCTGGCTACGGGCCTTGCATCCAAGGTGGATTTACTTATCAATATCGCCATTATTTGCTGGAGTCCATGGAACACAAACAAACCTACCGTATTGAATCCTTATAAATGTTTAATGTAGGCGTAAATAATATCTAGTCACGACGCTAGTCACCGACGGCGCTGTCTCCGCACTGTAGTACATTCTCATTTATGCAAATAACCGTAAACACCTCGGCTATCTATAGCGCTCGATCAAGCCACGGCTGACTGACCTAAGTTTAAATGAACCGCGTTGCAGTATACACACAACCGAATGCAGTCAATCTTTGTACGTGTCATGCAAACCATGCTTGACCGTGCCGCAACTGACCCTTGTGAGTCAAAACACAGTTCCGCGCATATAATTATGACAGCTATCAATACTCTCATTGCATTTCCCAATTCAAGCTTGGTTCCCTGCCGGAAAATAGCCATGCATATTTGCAATGTCCGCGTAGTAAACGTTCATGTCACCTTGCATAGATGAGACAGTGTGTTTAGAATTGACCAAGTGACACCGACACAAAAAGTACATCGCACTAGTCACATTATATCGCGCATAATATACGATTATTTAGGAGTACTTTTTCAACCCCCAATATCTGGGATTGACACATGGCGCAACTTTACTAACACAAAAACAACACCAACATTCACCAACGGAAAGTCTGATTTGAATTCTGTTTTCAGCTTCCAGTAGCCGAGACCATCCTGGATTTTCCTATTATCATTGCGCATATAATTTTGACCACCTGAGGGCTAAGAAGTCTCTCGAACGTCATGAACACACATTGCAGAATTTCCGAAATCTCCCCAAGCTGTATCACAAATATGACGTCACCATTCAGTAATGAGAGTAATGAGCGGCGCTCTTCATTGGTAATTGTTACGAAAAAGTTTGTTCGTGTGGAACGTGGTGTATATTCGTTGGTCACTGATATTTAGGGGTAATAGGGAGATGACATTTAATTCATTTTCAAGAAAATGTGCACATACTAGACGTGAGAACACGCGTAGAACTGATTTTTATAATTTAGAGAATTTATTAGGAAAAATTATGAACTTCCCATGGGTGCGTCACCTTTATAAACGCTATGAGATCTGCCCGCTAGCTTATATAGATCACCTCATTTTCTTTCTTTCGTTCACCCTAATTTTCTTTACCTCATTTTGCTTTATTTCTTTCACCTTATTTTTCTTTCACCTCATTTTTTCTTTATCTCATTTTTCTTTCTTTTCATCTCCTCTTACTTTTTTTTACATTTATTTTTCTTTCTTTACTTCTTATATCATTGGAATAGAATAGACAGAAAAATTATGATATATTTTGCTGATGTTACAGGCCTACCTTTTAGTCATGGCATGCATACTGCACACGAGACGAAATATACTGAGCTAAAAGTGAAATTATAATGACCAAAGACGTAATTGCTTTGTACATTCAGATAATGAGCCATGGATACGACGAAATTAAATTGATTTTGACGAAATTGCATGAAATAAGGTTAATTTTATGGATCAAATGTTTAATATAATTGACCAAAGACAAAATTGTTTTAAACAAATGCACATTTCGGTTTTCTTGGGACTAAAAACAACTTAACGCGATATGAAATATAATGAAAACTGTTTTAAACTAACTGGTAACCTATATACATAATTTTTTTAAATATTATGGATGATGTAATCAAATTTATTACATAATAATATGTTAATATTAAGGTTTGTCTTTAACGGCGTCCGTTTTGGCCGCCATCTTGAATTATTTTACTGTGTGAACTGTTTTTTTACTGTGTGAACTAATATAACACTGCTATTTAATTTGTAGAATACCTTATGACACATTATTCGGAGGAGTAACTGGCTTTACAAGAGGACAGGTATTTGAGATTAATGGCTTCCCAAATGTCTATTGGGGTTGGGGTGGCGAAGATGACGAGATCTACAAGCGCACAAAAGAGGCTGGATTCCCCATTTCACGCCCAAGTAACAAAATTGGACGGTACAATGTCATCAGACATCATCATCATAGTGCTCCTAAGTTAAAAGAAAGGTAAGAGCTGAAGATTATTTTCAACCACATATCCTGCGCTGTAAAAATTACGCCTTAGCAATAGTGTCTGGAAAACAAAAAGAAATATAATCAAGTGCCTTGTCTGGAGACACTGTAAGACAAGTCTGATAGACAAGTCGTATCTATGAAAGTAATCTTACACAAAGACATGTTTAAATGTAAGACAATGTCTTTAAAGTAAGACATGTCTATTAAAGCCAGTTTTAAGACACGTAGTTAGACATGACAGGCTGGAAGACTTGTCTTAATTGCGTCTTATGTGTCTTAGATTGTCTTCTGTTGTTGAAGATATGTCAAGATATGTTTTCAAAAATGGTCAACACGATGTTACAGCGTAGGATCAATCCCCTATGCACGAAACTTTTGAAACAAGACATTCGGTGACGGTGAATTTGTAGGGGTCCTTATGGAAACAAAAAGAAGCAAATCTACTTAATCTATCTAACCCTGATAAGACCACTGTTGAGAAACTATGGGTAGAAATCATCCCTCCCTGAGACCGGTCCCGTTCTTACATGCATTGTTTACGCTCCTAGCATCCTTCACATTTTTCGGAGGATCACGTGTCATTACAAGACTGTCAATAGCATCCGTGTCTCTCCCGTACTCTCCAGGTGAAATAACCTGCCTTGGTGATTTCAACTCCTGACAAACATCAAGCCCAACATTGTTTGGGAAAGGACAAACTATCACCTTAACCATGAACACTCTCCATATGAACTCCAAATAATTTCCAAACCGACGTGTACACTCAATTAGAAAACGTTGTATTGACCACATCGGGACTTCTTTCCTGACACTCGTCCTCTCTCCTCGTCCTGGGGGAGTGATTCCTTCCATTCAACAAAATGTCCTTACTCTCAATGTTAAAAAGGAGAAGAGTATGCTTTTTGTGCAATATTTAAAAAAAAAAAGACTCGAATGACTATATATAAAATATTTCCTCAATGGAGAATGTAGATAATTTAAATACTTGTGGGTGTATGGTTGGACCCAACCCTGACCTGGAATGACACAGTCGACAGAATTCAAAAACTTTTTCTAAATGTAATGGTCTTCTGTGCAGACTTAGACATATTTTACCAAACCTCAAAAACCTAGACCTTCTGTGATAAAGAACACTTGTCTTGCTGTCTTGCCCCACCTGGATTATTTTTTATACTGTGTGGGGGAATGCCGGTAAGACCCAACTGATGATCTTAGATAGGTTTCAGAATTCTGTTGGCAAGGTATCCACTGAAATCCTGCTTCACCACCTTAAGGTGGGGGTAATCTTGAAAATCGCCCGGCCGCAACTGCACTTAAACACTTTGTTAACAAGAGCCTTAGCAACTCCCTCTCATTTCTATGTTCATATTTTCTCGACTTTTAGTAATACCCAATGGCTATCAAAAGAAATCGTTTTGCCTCTTTGTAATCGTGTCTCCAACAACGCGTAGGTGTTTCTGCCAAAAGAAAGTTTTCGCATCTAGTGGCGCTTATCTCTTTTAATCTTCTCCCCACTATTATCAAAAAAAAAATAATAAAAAACCTGCCCCCAAATGTGGTTTTTTAAGTATGCGTGTAAGTCGCAGGAATTAAGGCCACCCTTATTAGAAGTACAAATATAATATTAACTTTTAATCGTGGTTGTGTGTGCGTACATGTGTGTGTAAGGATAAATATTTTTAATCTGAAAACGCATAAAACCTATCTTCCACATTTTTAACACTCTTTTCAACACTTTTTAAGACAAGGTTAACCAAAGATGGCCTGAGCAACTTAAGTATACCCAAACCAACATCACGCTGAACGGTGCTCGTACAAAACACCAATATCTCAGTTGACATCCAAAAAAAACTTCGTGTAACTGACCTGCTGACTATCGCAAAAACCAATACAAAATAAGGTTCAAAGAAAAGCAGAGTGACTAATCGGCAGCGTTTTTATTTTCGTTTCATTTTTTTTAATTTTCTTTGCTTTTTTTCTAGTTTTCCTTCTCTCTTTTTTTTCTTGATTAAAAAGTATATTTGAATTATTTTTTTTCTTGGAAAGTGTTTGTTTTTTTTCTGAACATGCCATCTGTTAGTTTGCTTCTTATTTAGTTTTTATTTGGACTAATACTTTATTCGCGGGATGTTTTTATAATGACGAAGCAGGTGCAACCCATGTATTGAGCTCGGTCACCAGTTCGGCTCTGCTAATCGACCTACTCTGCCTCTTCTGCCCATTCTGCTTATTCTTCCCAATCTGCTCATTTGGCTTTTCTGCCTATTTAAAATCCTTATCGGTCCATCCTTTCTCATTCCTCTTCTTCTGCCCCATTCTAATTATAATTTGAAAATCTGCACCATCGAGAAACCAGAATACCAGAACAGATTTTATGCCAGAACTCGATTTTAGAAGCGGGAGGAAACCGGAGTACCGGAGAAACCCCGGGAAACGGTATGGATCGCGAAACCAAATTCACTTAAAGCCGCCGAGAACGAGTACCCCTGACGCGATAGAACCCGGCACCTCATAGGTGAAAGGCGATGGAGATACGCTGGCGCCAACCGTTTTTTTCCCCCATTTTGCTTTTGTCTGCTCATTTTGGCTTTTTTGCGCTTTTTTCTGCCCACTCCGCTTTTTCCTTCTGCCATGTCTGCTTTTCTTGTCTCATTATGTTTTTCCTGCTCATTCTGCTTTTCTGCTTTTGTTTTCCTCCGCCCACCGCCCCATGAGTGCAAACAAAAGTGCAACGACAAGTTTAGAAATGTCACAGATCCGGACTTTGTACATTTAGTCTAAATAGTACATTTATCGTCGATTCGCGTTGTTGATACGTTCGTTGCCCCTGGAGTTTTTGGACCTATCACTT
This sequence comes from Ophioderma brevispina, assembly GCA_023653785.1. Lineage (NCBI taxonomy): Eukaryota > Metazoa > Echinodermata > Ophiuroidea > Amphilepidida > Ophiodermatidae > Ophioderma > Ophioderma brevispina. Next base: position 18,669 of record JAMKCH010004878.1, on the reverse strand, counting down.
AAGTTGGAGGGGAAAATGAAGAATCAAATGCACGTGCCACACGGATTATCTTGGGGACACTTCGGTCAATTTAACTCACTCACTGCCAATAAATACAATTTCATCATGTATGGAAAAGCACAAGAGTGTATTCAGGCCTTAACATTCCTCACCATAACCATGATTTAACAGAAGTCACTGCGCCTCATTGAATTTTCACTCCGCAAGATGGTACGGGGTCACATATAAGATGAATCGAGTAAAGTATAATTTAGGGGGATAGTCTATGGATTAAGATTCAAAGAGTAACACAGCGCAAAGATTCAATTTGGAAGATGGCCAATTGTGTTGCAATAGTAATATGTAAATCTGAAATAGTGTATTACCCTGTGGTTATAATGTTGAAGATGCTATTAATTATGAGTTAATATTTGCCGGGAGCTCGATGGAGAGATTATCATTACATTGCAAAAAGAGAAGCAAAGTGGGACTTTGTTAATTGGTTGGGGGCGTTTTATGATACAGGGTATGGATTATACATCGGCATCATTAATGGTTATAATAATCTTTAGGAATAGCAAACGCTGAGGAAAGGGGAAATTAGGGGATAAAACTAGAGCATAACAATGATGGGGTTAATGATGAGCCCACCAAATAACAAGTCGAATTTGAATCACAACAGCAAGGATGTGATTTGGCCACCATACACAAACCCAAATTCGAAACTTACCTCACACCAAAGTAGATGAATTTTGATGTACTCACCCAACCAACACCTCCGGTCCTCCTTCCAAAATCGATGAACTCTATGCAGGTTAAAAACATTTAAGATCTTACCATGAGGAAATAAAAAATACTACTTATAATAGGCGGTCTAAGTAACTTTAAGAACTCTAGGTATCTATTTGAATGGTTTTTGATAAATAACGTAATAAAGTATTTCTCACCAACAGCTACAGCCAAAATCCACTGCTAAAAAACCGTTTATTAGGGATTCAATAATCCCAAGCAAAGCGGCTGGACATTTATCAAGCTATTTTAAATGACATTTAGCTATTTTTTCCCAATAGACCCCTGGGGGCCCTTTAAATCCCCCATAAGTTACTCCAAATAAGAAAGAAACTGGAATGTATAAATACAAAAATCACATGCTCCGCAGTCATTCGACGGGATTTTTACAAATCATCAAGTCAAACCATAATTAAAGACGATTACCAGCCTGCAGATGTATCGAGTACAAATATTTTTAAATAATGGTTCATAAAATCTGGAATGAATGCCAAAGTAATGAAAGATCTAAAAACATTAGATCAATTAATAAGAACATATTATAATTACTATACAACACGTGACTTATATTCGATAAATTATATAACCAAGATTATCAATTACAATTATGTATTGTGTAAAAATTCTAATTACGATCTAAAAATATGTAACTACTTACCAAGGTATGTGCAATGTCTGTAAAAAAAATATAAGTTAACTTAAATTGAAATATTGCATCACCATTACATAGCGGTTTACTTCATATTCACGTATGTATCCAAATTTTACCTACTTAGGCCGTGTATTGAAACCACTACTGTAATGATGTCACATATACATTTTCCTTTAATTGTACATGTTCTATTGATTGTTTTGGCTTGGTAACAACTTTAAAAGTATCAAGAAATACATTTATTGTGTCTAACAAACATTAATCTAAGTACTTCGTTTATTTTTATCGCAGTATTTGCTGTTAAGGCATATTGTAAAATTATTAGATTTGGCTTCCATTTTGAATTTGAAGCATGTCTATGTTACACGTGCCATGCACTTGTTCATTGGTCCTATAGTGATATTCTAACTCATAGTTTGATCATACGTGTGTCACAAAAAAAACGAACACTGGTGGGAAGGGGCATAAGTTTTGAACAAAAGCACGTGATTACGTATTCTTGTGGTAAGGTAAGACGGGACGTTAGTAATATTCCCTGAAACAAATATTAAAGTTAGAGCAATATTGTTTAAGATATGACCCAAGAAATCAAGTAACCTTCGGACCATTTTTTTAACCAAATTGAGGCGCTATTAACTACAAATACCGGCACTGACGCTTGGCCCAAAAACCACCAATATGAATTCTCTAAGTCCAAACCACCATTTTCCCCCTTTTTAAAAAAAGACAGTGCTGAACAACAAATATTAACCTAAAGTTTCCATTGGTAATACAGCTACAAAATGCAATTTGAACACACTTAAAAAGAACGAATTAGGAATGTATGATCAAAAAACTTCGTATTGTCAAATAAAGCATTGGATTAGAGCTAATCATTCATCATCACTTTATTGAGGAACACACAAGAATTATCTTAACCAAAAATTTAATGACAGAATGAAATACTGATATTGTTATTGAGTTTTGGTGTTGAAAACATAGGCTTTTACTTTCATAAAGTTGATTAAGTAATATTTTCTTATTTTCAGTAAAAAGCAGGCTGCAGTCCACGTCTTTACCATTTTAAATGTATGTTGAGTTTTGTTTATGACTTACTCATAGTTTTTTTTCTTGCTTGAAAACCATATTTAATTAGCACAATAATTAAAGTTTTTATTATTATCAGATTAATATAATTATATAACTGCAGTCATTGCCCATAGAAGTTGTTCTGCAGACAATTTGGGCCAGTAAATTTGAATTGCAATCATATTGTATTTGACATTCTTTTCTTCATTGCCAGTCTTGTGATTAACCACTCCTCATTTGTGTAAAATGGGGTCTCTAGCGGTTACTTCATTGTTGGGATCATATCTTAAAAAAACTATTGACTCTACCTTCACGAACTTTTCAGGGATAATTAGCTAACGTCCCATCTTACTTAAAACAAGCAATAAGTAGTCACGTGCTTTTGTTCAAAACTTATGGCGCCTGCCATCCCCCCCCCCAAAGTGTTGCGTTTTTTTTGGACACACGGTCATAGGGTAGAATAAATATTATCATCTATGTAAAAACGATCGGAGGCCATCTTGGATTCCTCACACGGCCTTATCTATCACGTACAGCCACATATTGGGGTATAGACTCAACGTTACGGCTTCTGTGCTTCTTATTTTTTAATACCGCAGGAGGACCTTGACCCATTTTAAAGCCTATTTTGTTAAAGTATTGTCCTATATATAGCAAACCTAATCTTTTAAAATCTTAAGAATGAACAAGTCTATACACTTTTTAACCGTGTTATTGGGAAAAAAAAAAAAAAACCATTTTTACAAATGTTTCTCTTGCTATTTAAACCGCGTTCCTATCTCAAACGACAAAGGCAACATTTTTTTGCGTACTTTTAGTATGTTGCATCGGATACCTCTCAGAATGTAAATTCCAGCATTTTTCATTTGTCCTAAAATGGGTGTCCTTTGGATCCATAAGTTGACTGGACTAAAGGTAGCTTGTAAGCTTGTCAACATCATGAGTGTAGTATCAATAGAAAACTTTTGAGTAGTTAATTGTATTGGATGCATAAAAAACCATTTCTTTTAGTATATTATTTCCTGTTATATTCCTTCTTATGTGCAGGATTGATGATGTATTTTTGGAGGTGGGTTTTTTTTTTGGGGTAGGGGATTGTATCTATTTATTAGGTGTGTTTGTTTTTTATTGTTAAAATATTTTTAAGTGCAATTGTGATTTAATGTTTTTCTTTATTTGTATTTAAAGGCAATAACAGCCATTTTTTTGAAGAGCGCCCCCAAATTTTCCCCGGATATTTCGAGATTTTTTGGTGCCAGTTTCATGGTAATTGACTAGTAACAATACATGTGAATTTGGAGATCTCCGATAATCATTAAACGGCTGCTAGAAAACGTCCTTCCAATATGCAATAGACGGGAATTGCGGCGCCATGTACGTTTCTACAGCGCATCATTAGTTTTGTTCCGTCTGTTCATGCAAGTCCAGTTTATCGTCATTTTCGTGAGTGGCATCGAGTTCATATGGACGGACATAAATTTTGTCGTTTTCCTCCTGCTCCGCCGATTCTAATTACAAATCGCTTCTTTTGCCTAATACGCCTTTTGAGGCATTATCACTTGCAAGGTATAGTTTAACAACTTAATTTTTAAAAAAAAATTTATTGATTGATTGAATTGGATACCAACCCAACTCTGTTGCAAAATCCTCTCATATTTTAAAATTGTGGGGCGCTCTTCCAAAAATTTGGTGTTATTGCTTTAGATGTATTGCTTAAGTGGTATGTAAATATTGTTTAATTTCTAATTATTGACAAATTTTTTCTATATGTGCTGTCATTTTTACACTTGGCCTTTATGATTATACTTTAAAATTTTATATACAGTTTTATTATGTTTACTTGGGTCCAACGGAAACCTTACTTTTATGTGGCGTTCTGAGTCCTTAGGAGTCCATTTGGGGGGGGGCATGGGTTGCACGTATTTTAATTGTCAACAATGTTCTACTTGGTGTAAATATTTATATTTTTATTGTATATCATGTTGTGTGAATTTCCTGATCAAATCAATCAATCAAATAACAATGGGGGTACGCGATACTTTAACTAGTTACTCGGATTGTGGAACTAGTTGGATATTAAAGCAAGCTTATTAAGAAAATGTCCACAGTTGAAGCTATTATTAATATCCTACTTGGAGAATCTGCGTAATAAATTTCATGTAAATAGTACGAAACGAGGGCGAACTAAAGTGTGATCTCCGCCAAAACTAAAAATAGCGATTGAAACCAAGTATTGATTCGCTATGTCTCAAAAAGATGAAAGAGAACAGGGACCAAGAAAAGAGCTTGTTGTACTCTAGGAAGAAATGCCCAGGAATGCCAAAAAAAGAATAAGCGATTAGAAGTAAGTAACCTTGTGATCATCAGATAAAAGCTGAACTAAGTCCAAGGAAAATTGTAGAAAAAACAGAAAACCATTTCCGACTTGCCACGTGATCAGAAAAAAAGCTGAAAAAAATCTTGTGAAATTTGTTTCACAATTTCTACACTGCGAAAATCAAACTGATTGTCTGGTAATATTCCCTATACTAATTAAAATGATACGAACACCAGTAAGCTGTTTCATTGCCCTACATGCATTCCAGTTAAAGAGACCAATGCACATTTGAAAAAAATAGTGCCCATCAAGATTTTTCAAAATCGCTATTTTTGCATGGTTGTAAAGCTTTTATATACAACAGCCCCCCCGAAAGATTAAGACCAAATCAGCTTTCCTTAGGGTAAACGGAACGATTTTGTAATTTAAACGTCGCTGGCGACGCGAAATTCAGCAGACGCGAAAATGGCGTTTAACACAAGAACACGAACCGTATGCAGGTTTTCTCACGCTATGCAAATGTTTGACCGGTCTATTAACCTTTGTGGTTTTAGTAGCAGTGAGTACTACGAGTCAAAATATTCAGTAATATACACCATTTGTTGATTAACGTTTGAAACTTAAAAAGTTGGCCTACACATTACATGCGCGGTATTTCAATGTCTCTATCTGTTTTGGGGTATGTTATTTTTGTTATTTTTATGAGTTCTCTGTTCTTCCAATGGCCTAGGACTATCATTGAGAGCAAATTGAAGAAATTTCAGTATTTTGTGAAAATGTGCCAGTGCGGCTTTTAAAGCCACTACCAGCGGCGATACCGCCGCATGCTGACTCCTTAGTTTATTTCTGAAAAATGAAGTCGTTTATGAATTCGACTTGCAAGACTATCCATAATCCTCCTCACGAGTTTGAAACTCGCAATGCAAAAATGCGACAATTTGCGGCAACTTTAACCATTTTTACAAAAATTCTAGAGGGGGTCCTCGAAAGAGTATGTTACCAGTGGATGTAGAAGTTTTTATGTTCTATAGAGGATGACAGTTTTTTTTTGAGGTGGACACCCCTAGGGTTTTAATGGCATTTAAATTTTGCTTACATCATTTTAGGTCACGCTTTCAAAATGTGTAGCGAAACTGTTGTGCGATTTCAAGCAAGCACTGTGCAAGTTAAATGTTTTTACACGGTTTTGCGAAAAGTGTACCCGGTTGACTGGCTGTATGTTAAGTAGTATTGTGTGAATAAGTACGCGACCGTATAGCCAGGGGCCGGGGGAGGGGTGGAAATCAACCTAATGAAATGGGGATATGGGTATAAGGATGGGCGCGTCCAAACACAGGGGCATTCCGGTGACAGAGGACTCAAACAAATAGGGGTTTTGGGGGAGAGACAGCCAAACTGCCCAAAATCGTTTTTTTTTGGGTGACAAATTTGTATGCACAATTTCCAAAAATGGTGCTTGTTCTTTGGTAAATTTTTCAAAAATTTAACAAAAAAGGGGGTCTTGGATGAAAAATTTCAAAAATGTTCCCCAAAAATGAGGTCTTTAGGGGACAGCGGTAAAATTTCCAAAAATATTTAGGGTCTTTGGGTGATTTAAAAAGATATGAGTCTTTGGTGACAGCGGTGATGAAAATTGGGGTCTAACCAAAAAGTAAACATACACGTCACCTCCAAGGTGGGAGTGCCTCCCAGTATATTAGTTATAACCCAGCAACAGGGGGGTGCATCTGATGCCCCTCAAGTCAATCAGTTATGGTTCCCTAGTCTTAAAGTGTGAACTTGTCAAAATAATAATCTCCAAACAAATTAAAATTATTGGATGTGGCAAGGGGGCCTCCATGAGCTTAAATTTTGTACACGAAATCACTAGGAGTGTATTGTTTTTGACAAAACACAAAAATGTGCTGTTGTCATCGTGATTTGGTCAGAATTCTCTAGGATGGTACTAGTATGCAGATGGTGCAATGCAAAAGATATCAAAACCGCATGTGCATTTTCGGTTAAAAGTACCAAATCGGCCAGATGTACTCTATGATACTGCTGAATAAATCTTGGTCTTAGGGGCCCAAATTAATTTCCTTCCACGATGGCCGCCAAAATCAAAATGGCAGCCACATGTTAAAATGTCATGTTTTTATGTGCTTTCTATGTTTGTTATATGCCCACTCCCACATATCAATTTGATTGAGGTTTCGTTGCAATTTAGAACAGAAATACCCGGATTGACACTTACTTGTAATTCATTGTTTACATTAGCAAAACTTTATACCAAAAGTGGCAGAGAAGAAAATCCTAAATGGCGGCCATTTGAATGAAGCATATGCATTGATTATTCAAGAAATGAATGTTTTTTGATCTTGTTATGATTTCCCTAAGGTTGTTATTGCACAATGTGCATTAAAGACAGAATTAACATCACCTTAAGAATACACCCCAAATTTAGATAGGACTTGAATCCAAAATTGGTGGCGAAAATCAAAGGGCGGCTAATTTGTCACAAGCTTATTCTTTGCTTTCAAGAAAATTAAGTTGTCTATCTTGATATAACTCCCTCAAGGAAGGAATTTCATATCAACTTACGAGGAGGAAACCAAATTTAGGTATGGTGATTTACATTGCTTCTTTCCAATTATAATTTGGCCCAAGATGGCGTGCCAAAACCTCAAAGGGCCACTACTTTTAGAAGTATCACTTACGTGCATGTATGATTTCCTCCTCCGTGCTACTTTAATGTGTTTTCTTGTTTCCTTAAAAATAACATACCTATTTGATTTGTTTGTTGGCGCTGCTGTTGGTTATACACAGCCTGTAAAATTTACATCCAGTGGTGGGAGGAATTTGATTCATTGCCACAGCAATCAGTCCAAACAATCACAGGGCACAGGACACATGTTACACAATTAAAAGCTTGATTTCCCCCTTTTTTTTGTGCCCCCCTTCCCCCCCCCCGTGCTCTACGCCTAGTGATATTTGTTTAAAAAAAACGATTTCAGGGGCAACGAAAAAAAAAAAAAAAAGCCCCCAAGAAAGGAAAGCTATTACGAGCGTGGCACTTCTATCGGCAATTCAAAATGATGGCCAAATGCCACCCACCCAAAGAGCGTTGACTCTGCAGAGTACTTGGTAGCTTTTATGTGTAGCAAGGTTCTTCTAAATATTTCCAGGAAATTCCTTGCCATTAGGGATACACCTGACAGTTTGGAAGATTTCTCTATGTGTAAAAACGACCCCGTGTAGAAGCAAACCTAATATCTGCTGACAAACACAAGGTCCTCACATTGAGCTCGTCGTCATAGTTATACATCTACAACCTCCATCAGTATATTTCAATTCAGCACCCCAATTCATTTCGGGAATTCCAACCTAAACAGGCCAGAGTAACCCAATGGAGTTACATGAACCAATAAGACGGACAAGCTGTGGAAGAATGGTTAGACAGTCACATCTACATCACAAATACCTTCAACCTTCACGACCCTAAACTGCCGCTAAAAAATCATTTTACAATCCTGATCTATCCTCGCCTATTGGTTGGCAACACAATATCTAACCTGTGTAGTGCAAGAATTGTGTTCTGATCGCTTGTTCCACTAACTCTAAGTCAGTGCTGCAGTCAGTAAGACCAAACAAAGTGTCTTTAAAAAGCGGGCACTTTAATCTACAGAACGTGAAAAGTTTGCTCCCAAATCCATAACTATGATAAATTTGCCCAACTAGTGAATAAGACTTGCCCGGATATTCATCAAGAGCTGTAAACGGATACATAATACCATGACTAGCCTTTCCAAGGACTGTGCTAAAGTATATCGAGGTTTCCACCATGTTTTGAAGCCAATCCCCCCCTTTCTCAGTTAAAACAACGCTAAAAGGTGAGGAAGTGTCAGAAAGGAACGAACCAAAACCAGGCACCCATAACAGCAATAAAGAATGGTCTATCATCCGAAAGCTTTCGAGTCGACGGTATCCAATCAAAACCTCTCCACAGCAGCCAAAACTGTGACACCCAACCAAGTTGAAATTTTTAAATTTTTAACAACTACTTAGTTTCAGGTAGACAAGGATGGACATTTATTAATCTTTCTCTGGAGATAGCCAGCGCACACAAGTGTTGAAAAAACATGTGCGCCTGCCGGATTCTGAATTGCAAACCTCATATTACTAGCAACGGCGCTCTGAACCAACTGAGCTAATCCAACTGGGTTGGCAGAGGATCGATAATACTGATCCTCATATGTGTTAGGTTGAAGGTGCTAATTCGCTTTTCTATACGGATAGCATCAGACGATATATTATATTAAAATTTATATTTTTTTTTAAAGTTTAACTTTACTTAGTTTCTCCAGGGAGACAAGGATGGATAGGTATTAATCTTTCTTTTTCCCTGGAGAATAGCAATCGCACACAAGTGTTGAAAAAACATGTGCGCCTCGCCGGATTCGAACCGGCGACCACCGAGTACTCTAGCACGCTAGAAAGTCATGGAACACCTTCTAACTAACACCTAGAAATGATATATATCGCTCTTCAACCCAGTCTTTATAGCTCGTTGGTTAGAGCGCCGTGTGCAAAATCCATTCATACACAGATATTACTTTTCCATCTACACGCAACCCCTACGCAACCGTAAAGCCAAACGTCAGCTTAAATTAACCTTGTCTGGAAGACCCCTAGAGCACTGTGATAATTCTGTCTACCTCGGAGTACCTTGGACTCCGCATCTCTCTTATAAGACCCACATCATGAAAAGAGAGTAAGGTATGTTCACGCAATAACATCTTGAACAACTAACTGGCACAAGATCGGGTGCTCGCCACATACCATAAGATCGACGGGGCTCTGTCCTGTAGAACTATGTGCCAGAGTGTATGCTACCCTTGTATGGCAAAGCGTCAACCAATGCCAAGAAGCTATCCAGCATTAAATGCTCCTGCCAGATATCACAGGAATGTCAACGGAAAACTTATATACATCCTAGGCAGGAATTGATCCACCAAAAAAATTCTGTTTGTAGGTAGCAAGCATGCAAGAGGGTAGTGTGTCAAATATCTAATGGGAAAACCCCTGTGTCTGGACAGGGACCAGCTGCTAACCGCCCTGAAATCCAGAGAGAGTTTCTTGAGCAAAGTCTAACCCCTTGAACAGTCTCAAAGGAGTCTAAGAGGGAGTAACATGTGGAAAAGAAAAGTACATGGGTATCGAACATGATGAGCATCCCCACCTGGAGCTGACTCCTCATGGGCTGAACTTGAATGGCGGTGTCTCAACAGATTCAGAACCAGAATCGGATAATCCAGGGTGCCTTGGCAGAAGTGGGGCTACCTGGAGCAGATCAGGACCCTCCGGTAATGTAGAAACAGCCCACCAGACAATGGAACATCTTTGGTCTGCCCATTGTTGGCGGCAACATGCACATACAAGGATCTTGCAAATTCTAGTGTCTGGCCCCATGTGGAGAACCAATGCACAGACAAGGACCTTGCCGAATTCACTGAAGCAGCCAGACATTGTATCCCCACAAAACATCTTCTATTTACAATTACAGCCACACTTCAGCATTTTTGACCTGGCTAGTATGCTTTTGATGCCTCTGGAAAGTTTGTCCATACAGGACTGTAAAGCTGCAATTTTCCGACCATAGTCAGTGGATCTGGTAGCTCTGGAGCTCCCAGCAATGCTTGTCCTCTGCAATGTCCCGCCTGATATGCGCTCTGTTTGAGTGTTGATACAGTGCATCTTAGGAAGGTGGAATGAACTCAATGGCTCTTGTTCTGTTGTACATTTGAGGTTCAACAAATCTTTTCAATGGTGGACATAAGTTCTTTCACAGTATCTTCTTAAGGACGGCGGTCTTCCATAGGTTTGTAAAAGTTTTTTACCACATCAGGGAGGATTTTGCTTGCTCCCCATGCGATGTTCTTTCCTTGTGTAACCGGTGAGGTGTTCAAAACATCACCAGAGACAAAAAAAAAAGAGTTGCTCTGGTCCTAGGGCTGGGCAATAGTATGTGCTGGGTTGCATCTTGCGATTCCTTTCCGGTAATCAAATGCTCAGCCGGAGGTCAGTGAGTTGGACTGGATGAAACAAGGCTACAGAAAAAAATCACAACGGTCTGTGTCCACAGTAAGCAGCTATGACCTTTTGGTATCCTTGAGCAGTAGCATTGGCTGCCATTGGAAGAGAAGCCTGCTCTTTTCATTGTGCATGGAGATAGATAGTTAGAATTGTTAATATTGTTTGATAAACACCATATCCCATCGGCGTTCTTTTTCGGGAAAGCATTTACTTTGGGACGCTACCGATGTTGTGGCGGAGGTGGAGACTGACTGTTCAACAGTGGAAGGCCCTGCAGCAGCAAAAGCTTGTCACCAATATGTCTCTTGGTGTGGTATTTAAAAAAGAGGAAGAGAGACTGTGTCCGATTGACGACTTTGATAGTCTGGCTTTCAGTTTTAAGTGTCAGTGAGATACTGTGGAGCATGACCCTTCAGTGATTTGTAGACATAGAGACGTTTAGCTTTAAAAGAGGATGCGTTCACGATCAGGGAGCCAATGTAGTGAGTGAAGCAGCGGAGCAGGGCTATCATGTCTAGCAGCAGAGAAGATAAAGAAGGGCATGCCATATCCAGCCGCGAAGAAATTAGTGAAACGCACTACTTGGGATTCGTGTGTCTTATCCAGAAAGCGGCGTCTTAGTCTGTAAAGGTTTAAGTAGTTGGAAGTTGCAGAAGAGATACTAGCACTCACTTGCTTGGACAGGTAAGGTAGTGTCGAACATGATACCAAGGTTCCGCCCATTACTTAATGGCATGATGATACTATCACCATTTGCAGATGCAAAGAAGGTAATTTGTTGATACCCTGTATGCTACAGCTAGAAAGAATTCAGTTTTTAATTGTTGAGCATGAGTTTGTTTGATTTCAATCAGTCTTTCAAATCAGTTATGCAGAGATCCAGCTTTTGCAGGGCCTTCCTGGCGGCATGGGATCTTTGGAATTGAATGGAGGTGATACAGCTGGACATCGTCACCATATATGTGATAGTCTAATTATGATGCGGATAATATCACCCACAGGTAATTGTAAGATGATGAAGTCAAGAGGGCCCTTAAACAGATCCTGTGGGACACACTCTAAATTTTAGGGGGGTTTAAAAATAACTCATTTGGGGTTTGCAGTTAGTGACCAACAAAAATAGATTTAAAATGAAATCCCATTGCCTTAGATTCAATCATTTTAGATTTGAATTCAAATCAATATGATTTATATGTAATATGCAATAGAGACTAATTTTACATTTATTTTGATTGGTCCTAATGCAACCCCAAAGGATTTATTTGGGGGGGTGGTACTGGGGGGGGCGAGAGGCGTTTATCTATTACTTCATTTCTCTCTGTTTGTTTTTTCTTTTTCTATAAATTTAAAATACTAAGGAAATACCTGGATGGAAATTTTAGAGTTTGTACAATAATTGGAAGAGTCTGAGAAAGCAGAAGGAATTTACTTTGCGCTTACGGATCACTTTTTTTATATGTGATCACTTTATAATGAATTAGGTATATAAGATCAAACGGTTCTTAAAAGTAAAATGAGTTATGGGTAAGGTCTATTGACCGGAACCATAAGGGGTGGAGGTGGGAGAGGTGGCTCCTTTTCGCGCGAAGCGCGACCCCTTGCAATGTTCATTTCCAAAGTACGTTTCTCGTGAAAATTTGTGGAAAACATTTGAAATTAGCAAAGGGTTCACTTTATAATGTTAGTTCATTTAAGATCAACGATCTTAAAAAGTAAAATTGGTTAATCATGGGTAAGGTGTAATTTGAACAAAACACAAGTGAATTGATCTTGGATAGTTTATATAATGAAGCGGCAGGTGATGTCGGGAGGGGTTGGCCCTTTAGCGCGAAGCGCGAAATCCTGATATGTCCATTTCCAATTAACATTTCTGTGGAGATTTGCTGAGAAACCAAATTTGAAATTAGCCCCAAAAGGTTCACATATGTTATAATAAGATCAAAGCTTAAAAAGTAGAAAAAAAATGTTAATGGGTAAGGTTTTATTTAACAAACCATAAGTCAACTGAGCATGGAGAGTCAATATATAAAGCGGCCAGGGGGTTGTGCGGGAGGGTTCCTCTCCCCCGCGAAGCTCGGAACCCTAGCAATGTTTGCTTTACAAAAACATTTTCTCATAAAATTGATATGAAACAGTTGTGAATTTGTAGTGAGTCAATAGAAAAAGGCGTATCGCAAAATAAGATTATTGGGCTTAAAAAGAGTAAGACATAGTTGATGCTTTACGGTTTTTGTGCTCAATTATGTAAAGTGTCCATTGTGAATCATATGGCGCGGGGGGGGGGGGGGTGCTCGGGGTGGGTTTGGGAAGAGGTGTCCCCTCTCCTCATGAGCACGGAACCCTTGCAATGTTCATTTTCACAAACACATTTATTCAATGTTTTATTTGAATAAACCATAAGTAATTGATAGACAGTTCCTAATGCCTATGAAACGACAGAGGGTGGGTGCGGGAGGTGAACCCCTAGAAATGTTTTGTTTTCTAAAACATATTTTCCATGCAAATTTGATAGAACAAATTGAAAATTAGCAAATGGTTTTTACTTCTACGACCGGTATGCGGGTGTTTCGCTTATGAGCCAGCTGCAAAAAAGCAGACAACATCCAGCCTTTATTTCAGAGGAATGACGAATGCGATGACGTCGTTTCCGGGGGCACGCCCATTTTGTAGGTGACGCGTATGTAATACTGTTAAGACCACACCAAATTTCAGCATAGTTTGTCACCCAGTGACCATTTAATTTTTTTTTTAAATGTCACCACACTATCACCCAAAAACTCCTATTTTTTGAGTATTTTGAAACTTTTCACCAAAGACCATATTTTAGAAAAATGTTGCCTTTTATGTTTGGACTAATTCAGATAAGTGGTACCATTGCTTGTTAGACTTTTGCATTTTTTCAAGGGGACGGGCAGCAAGGTTTATGAATCATGGTGATCAATAGGTAGACTTTTGCAATTGCTCTATTGGGCGCCACCAGTTCATTTCTTTATTGATAACCAGGAGAATAGCAGACTCTGCGGTCATATCAAGGACAGAACACTTTTTGAAGAGCGTGTAGATGGGCGGAGCTTTCAGCGAGGGAAACATCCTAGTGCTATAAGTTCTTAGTTAAGTGGTTAGACAACAGCAGATCGCCCCAACAGCCAATTAGGAGGCGATTGGTGTTCAAACACAGTAAAGTGCTCGTCAAAGGTTTGTTGGGAAATTAATCGCTTATTTATAGGAACGACATAAGTTTAGTACTGTATTGGAGAACCAATTTAAGGGGCATATTTGCTTGTTAAACGTTCGCATTTTGGTTTGAACATGGTAAGGGCGGCCACCAGTGAGTCACTGGTATGACCAGTGGCTCGCAGTTGCTTGTTAGACTTTGCAAATCCCTTTTAACGGCCCCATAGACCCTTAGATCATTACATTGATTGCATAGCCAGAATAGCCAACCTTCTATTAGACCTCTGCACAAATGGCTTAATTCTTAAGGGCGTCATCATTCATTACTTTATTGGAAACCAGAATATGGGCGCCGCTGGCTTGTTAGACCTCTACAATTGATTCTAAAGGGCGGCACATCAGTTTAATAATTCTTTGGATAAACCAGGAGAGAACATAGGGTCATCATCGACCGATGCAAATTTGCTTCTAGTGGCGGGATCGGTCCCCCATTACTTCATTAGTTGTATCACCTGGCAATTTTGTTTACATATGGTGGTAGAGTGTTACATAAAGTGGAACGTTCAGCAGGGGGCTGTTGCTTTTTGCGTCTTATCATTGCTCTTTTGCGCTTCAAAGGGGCGGCATCAATTTTATCCTGGACATTGGATGGCTAGTATGAAGCTATAGGGGTGCATTGCAAGTACTTCTTCCGCAATGTTTCTTTCAGGGGGATCAGTATTGGACAGGGTGCTAGTCGTATTAGACGTCAGCTTTTTGTTTTCAAGGGCGGCGTCAGTTATTCCTTCCCTGGACGACGTCAGCATTTTTGTTTTCAAGGGCGCGTCAGTTTTTCCTTTCATGGACGACCAGTGGGGCGTCACTAGAAGATTGTGTTGAACGTCGGGACTACAAACAGTAATTTTGTTGCAGTAAGGAGCCATCATTTCACTATATTTCTGCCAAGTGTGCTCTCAGAAGTGGATCAGTTTATTATAAACTTTTGATGGTGAATAGTATAGGGGCGCCATCTTAGAGTTCTGCAAGGCAGAGAGACGGTGTTAGTTATAAACTAATTGTGGATGAGTACCACAGGGCGTCATTGCGGAGTTCTTGCAAATTTCGTAATGGGGGTTTATGGAAGCCGAAATCCGTTTCTGACTTCAATGTGTGTTTTTTTCTTACTTAAAAAGGGGGGCGCCATGGCGAGAGGGCCACAATTATTGGGACGTACCTGTACGTTCGGTCCGCCCACCGGTTCCGGTGAAGCCAATGCATCATCCATGAAGAACAACTACCACTAGCTAGAGTCTTAAACTATGAATGGATGAATGCATTACAATAGAGAATGAGGTTCTACAAAGTATCAGAAATAACAAAATGAAGAATGAATGAGTTGTACATGATGACTTTAAACAATCCAAAATACTGTAACAGTAATGCCCACATGTGACCATCCAATTTTCTGGTTATTTTGGTCCATGAATTAATTAACTCGTTCTTAAATACTAACAAAAATTAGCAGCTTTTTGAAATCTGATAACAGTCTAGAAATACACTTGACAGCACAGGCAGCACAAAAGATTACCTGGGAGCATGGCAATAGGACCTGTGAGGTACAACTTGACAAAGAAAAATCAGCAGTACATTAAGGCATTTTTTAAATTTATAGTGGCAGCCCTTTTGAACATGGCAGCCATATTGTTTATGGGATACACACAGGACAAAAAGTAAAATGTTTAACCATACAAGACACCAATTATGTTTAGAATGTTGATTAAATGATCTTATCATTTGCCATGACACATAAAACTCAATTACACCTTTTCAACATATCAAGGTTACTGTAGTTGCCATTTTTAATATGGCAGCATTTTGGATATGGCAGAATTTTGATATCAGTACATTGACATTTACAACAAATAAAATGTAGGTTAGGTTGGATATGTTGAAGGCCCAAAGTCTTAGAAAAATCAACGAAACCATGTGTGCACTGTAAAAAAAACAAAAATTAAGCAGCTTTTTCCTGTGGCGGCGCCATCTTGAATTAGACCCCAATGTGTGACCGCCTTTGACTTAAACTACGAGTTTGGTGAAAATAACAGCAATATGAATTATTTTTTTTAAAAGTTAAACCAAGTCTTATTGACCTATATAATAAAGTTGACAACCACATATTTGCAATAATTATGCCTCTTTAAGGGTGGCAGCCATTTGAAATGGCGGCCATATTGGAAGGAAATAATTTGGCCCTAGACCCAGATTGTTTTAGGCATATCAATAAGCTACTCTGTTGCCAAATTTGGTACTTTCTTTTCACCCAAAAAGCACAATACTTTCACCATTCTGCATAACTAGAGAACTATCTAACTCGCAAGATGTCATTATTAGCACAGGGTAATAGATAACTAAGGTAATGTCACAGGTAAAGAGATGGTGGTTTAACAACTAGATATAAAGATGTGTAGCAAATCTGTTTAATTTTTGGATATTTTGGGATAGTTGTTAAAATCGGCGCCCTATCCCTACCCAAACCAAAAAGTGAGACCCCTCGGGACTACAAAAAAAAAATCAGATCAAGATCTGATCTGAATTTTTTTAGCCAGGACCGCATTTCAAGCATGCTTAAATCAGTAAGTAGTCACTTCAATTAAGTTAAATATACTTTGTTCAGTCAAAAAAAACTCTATAAAAAAACTGCAAAGGTTTCAGTTTCATTCATGGGTAAACATCATGACCACGCACGAGTCTGAGCTCATTAACCTCTGAGTAATTTTTGCCGACAAAAAACCCGACGTCTTTCTGACATGTCAGATTGGTATGAGCCGATATTTCCATTGACCATCTTGACTCTATCATGTCTACAATGGCGACACCCCATAGTGAAAATTTAAGTTTAAAAATATATACCTTTTAATGTATATCTTTGCCTTTGGTATAAATCTTTTATTGTGTTTTATATCAACTTGTGAATAAGATTAAGACACACTATTAAAACTATGTGTGACATCAATGTAGCTATTATGTTACAGGGCTGTTCGTATAGCATGCAAGGAACATTTAAATTTGAACACTAATGTTTAAAAAAAGACTTGTAAGCCTATTTCTTAGTAAATTATTCTGCATTTTGTTCCATATTTTAACACGTCAGGAAGATAGAAACTAAAAGTAAGGACCGTAAGATAATTACTTTTGATGTTGCCAATTGTGTTCAACCATGCCAAGAAAATGAGTGCTTCAGGGACAAGTCTGTTTCCGCTTAATTGTTCAGTGGACCATATCTTGAGGACCACTCAACAAAATGAACAACAACATTTCAGTAAGATGCTCTATTACCCATTCATTATGAGAAAATAAAATCCACAGATATCAAATTACAGAAAGGGGAAAAAGATTAATGTGATTTGGGTAAGTTTTTATTGGGTCACCCTTAATGTTTTCAGTCAAAGGATTCATTTGAACTTTCACAAAAATTCTAATGAAGATGCACAAAGATGTTCATAATTAAAAAACACGGAGGCCGTTAAAAGACAATATTGAGATTAATGTTGAACATGATACATATCAAAAAAGAAACATAAGGAAATGCAGTGTTTTATAATGAAAAGTACAAGATAACTACGTTGATGGACTGACGTCTAAGTAAAGCAGAGAACGGAAATGTCAAACATTGTTCAGTTCGATATGAAACTCTAAGCAACTCTAACAAAATTGAAGTTATAGGCTTTATAGAGATTTTTTTCTAAAAAATGTACATTCTAATTGACAATTCAATAGTCATGTGAATGAAAACTATCATTAACGTAGTATCAATTTGATATCAGATGAAAGGCCGTATTTTCTCATATCGTACTGAAATTCATCTTCCAAATCCATTGACTTTCGCAATATAGACAGAAAAATGCCGTTTAATGGTTAGCCATCAATAATATTAATAGCACAGTAGTGAATAGGGCCTTGCCAATGTGCATATCGTTTTTACTATCAAAACCGCAATTTTGTTTCCCACGATACTTGGTGGTAAGTGTATGAAATTGCCAGGATCTCATACAAGTAGAGAAAACACGATACACATAAATCGGGACACAGCCCTTTAACTACATTCCGAACTTTACGTATGATATCTTAATTTGCTATTTTCAGCCTAGTCATTAAATCATCGTAGTAAATTATATTGAACTCTTTCAATGCGTTTTGATAACCACCCCATACACCTTTTCGCATTTTTTGTTTTCATTTACCTCACTGTAGATGACGAAATTAAATGCGGAAAAATATAGACCAATAACTATCGTAGATTCAACCATCGTGTCACCAGGGAAAAGTTTGGACAGCGTCGATTAGTGGGAAGAGGAGGCATAAAAGAAAATATGGGGCCCGATTCACCTGGTTCATACACGAACTAAGATAATCGGGCCTTTCATATTGGCATCATGTTACAAAGAGAGTGCAAAGACTTTTTGTTATTTCCTTCTATCCAAAACAAGGGTACGTCCAATAACATTCACCTCGCCTGTTACTGATACCACTGAATTATAAAAATACGATTAGTCGAGTGTTTCTGAGAGTTAATGTACCTGAAAATGCGCTTACGTTGACTAGAATGCATTCATTAAGCACAGAATGATTTGTCTTGCTA
>JAMKCH010004877.1:0-34324 GCA_023653785.1 Ophioderma brevispina | reverse complement strand
ATAAATGATAATATGAAGGATTTGTAGACTTCTGCCACACAACAATATAAATTATAGTCAGTGAAAAAAATTGCATGTGCTGACTGTTCAGGATTTGAACATGGGACCTTCATGTCATAAGTGCAGTAGCTGCTATTTATCAGAAATTCCCATCACTACTGGAACCTGAAGACAATGATTAGTTTTGATCCCCTCTGAAATTATGGTTGCTTGTCAAAATATTCCTATGGGATGGGGTTAAAATAAGTTTACTGTAAATTAATTACTCAGTTAAAAGTCTCACAGACGTTTTGATTTTGACATCTTATTGACTTGCAGCTTTTAAGTAGTGTCTAACACAAAATATGGCCCATAAAGTTCCAGTTTTTAATATTCTTCAATTTTAAATTAAACCTGAGACTTCCTTTACCTTAAGTTTCCAAATACTTTTCGGTCAGAGGGTGTCAGACAATCTATTTAGTGGCTTGAAACCTTGATTAACCCTAGCACAGCTAAATCTCACCAAAACTCACTGTGTTAATTGAGAAAAATGCACTAAGTCCAGAAAGTAGCGATGAAGTCATCAAACCAAGACTCATGGGCACAAAATCGCTGGCCGGGCCAGCGACACTGCCGTAGCGTGCAATCCCGGGTCATGGGGCTGGGGCCCAAAGGGCCCTGGGTTCGAATCCCACCCGAATTTGCGACTTTTCTTGTTCCCCTCTTCCCTCACTCCTTCAGTTCCTCCCGGGAGGAAGGTTTAGGGATATTTAAGCACTTTTTTCCATACACTAACCCTAGCACAGCTAAATCTCACCAAAACTCACTGTGTTAATTGAGAAAAATGCACTAAGTCCAGAAAGCAGCGATGACGTCATCAAACCAAGACTCATATGGGCACGAAATCCCTGGCCTGGCCAGCGACACCGCCGTAGCGTGCTATCCCGGGTCATGGGGCTGGGGCCCGAAGGGCCCTGGGTTCGAATCCCACCCGAATTTGCGACTTTTCTTGTTCCCCTCTTCCCTCACTCCTTCAGTTCCTCCCGGGAGGAAGGTTTAGGGATAATTATATTATTGCAAATGGTTTTGCTGAAGGTAGTTTCTTGCCCATTCCCAAAAATTCCATGCTGGAAAGTCATATAGTTATCATGGGGTGAGCAGTTCTTCCTTCCTTTCTTCTCGTTTTTATGGATGTAAATAAATCCTAGCAAATGATCTGTATATTCAGCTGTATATTACAACCCAGTGGTGTTTGACAATAAAATTGCACCCTTTCCATATTAATAATACAATTAACATTCCCTGTAATAGCCAACAATTGACAATTACACTTCAAATTACTATGAATATTGTACGAAAATGCAGCTACAAAAAGAATATTAAGTGTAATTGTGTATGAAAAATAGCCAAGAATGTGTTTGTATAGTTCTGACTGTATTTTGTATGATGTATTATTATGTCCATTCTTCAATGGCATGCTCGAGGAGCTGCATGTATGTATTCCGCAATGCTGCCCAGTATTCAGGCCTCGCACTTGTATTTTTGCAGATAGTTGGCCCAAGGCTCATAAGGGTGCTTGTTGCCTTTTACATGCAGTAGTTGCCTACAGTCCTGTCTGTTGATCAATAGATGTTTGTTTATCTTTCCTGGGCTTAAAAAGGCTTTACTGTTTTTTGTTATATGAAATATTAATGTAGAGATCTGTAATGATGTTTGCATCAGCATAATGTAAGGATTGGGAATCACAATTAAAATACCAAGTTGGATAATTCACAAAAGGTTGCATTATGTGTGTGGTAATGGACAGTAATGAATGAGGGTACAGAGATTTGTGAGTATGCTACTGGTAATGATAAAATTAGTGATAATGTATGGACTATGATATTATGATAATGATGACAGTGATAATGATGATGATGACAATGACAACGACGACAACAACGACAATGACAAAGGTGATGTTGATAATGATGATGATGATGATGATGACGGCGATGATGATTGCATTGGTAAATAGCAATGGCAGTGGTGGTGATGATTGTGTGGTAATTTTTGTGATGGTGATAATGCAGTTGTTTAGTGGGGTAACAAAGTTGATGTAGAGGATTCACGGTTGACAGATGTTAAAAATTTCTTACCAAAAGGGATTAAATCACTCTTTTATAGTTCTGAGCTAATCAAAGTTTTAAAATCTATGGTCATCTGCAAGAATTGCAGAAGGCACATAGGGATTACTCTGGTCATATGTCTGTGTATCTGCGTGTGTGTATGTCTGTGGTCAAATGTTAACCCTTAATATATTGCATGCCATATGAGTTCCATAAGGGCTACGATGATGTAACTTGATGGAAAGGAGGGAGTAGGGTGGGGTGACATGTTGGTGACCTCATGTGACCTTGGTGACCTCATGTGACCTTTTGCTGGTCAAAATGTTAACCCTTAATATATTGCATGCCTTGCGAGTTATGTAAGGGCTACGATGATGTAACTTGGTGGAAAGGAGGTGCGGGGTGGGTGACATGTTGGTGACCTCATGTGACCTTCGTGACCTCATGTGACCTTTGGCCCCATTCACAAACCGCGACGGCAGACGACACTCGGGGTCCGTGGACCACAATGTATTTTTTATAGTTCTAAGCTAATCAAGGTCAGGCTCCACTGTATTTTCTATACCGTTCTTTATTTTCATTTGGTTTGGATTTAATCTTTTTTGTATCCTAGCCCATTTCAAAAATCTGCAAATAGAGGAAATGGTGTCAGACTGGAAATTTTCCTGGCCCAGGAATTATAAAGACAATTGTTCTAGTGAGCTACAAAACACTTCCTGACATACATTTATTTGTCCATCCGGCACAATTTTTAGTTAAAGCGGCCAAAAGTGGCCCAAAACTGGGTGGCCCATTGTGAAATTTCCCGAGCAAGTTTGTTGATTGTCTGACCCTAAATAGAAAACCTGTATTTTAAAATGAGATGTGTCTGAGTGACAATGTCAACAAATAACTATTTTAAACAGAAAATTGGATTCAATAACCTTAATGAGTGCCTTTTAATGAATTTTGGAGAAAGCTGTTAATTTATTAAGTTTCTTTATTTTAGTTGAATCATAACAAATATACCGGTACCTCTTTCTTGTGATTCTGGGCATTTCCAGAAGTGACAAAAATTTCACAAATGTGGAAACATGAGAACCAAACATGGATATTGGTAGAAAATGGGTGTAAAAATGTGTTTGTGTTTTAACCCTCTATCACTTTCTGCAGTTAACCCAATTTGACCAAAAATTAATTGAATCCTTTTTGAACTCTTCATCTACCATTATATTGCACCTATGACAATATTAGAATGTTTCAATAGCCTCAGAACCCGACTGCAATAGCTTGCAATAAAACTTGCATTTTAAATTATACAGATCTGCTGTATTAATGTCACTCACACAGCTGACATTTTTAATAAAGTGCAATAAAAATTCAAACATTTGTCATTAGGGGCCTGTTGTGATCAGTATACAAAAATGAAGACCAGAAGAATTTAATTTCAGGTGTGCTGGGGTATTCTTTTTATTCTGAATGCTTTGTTTTTGTTTTGTTTTTTAATTTTGACTTGGCATAATGATGATTCTTAATTAAACAGCGATGTAAGACTTCTGGAAATTTCTGGAATTCTGGAAATTTGGCCATAATAAAAATAAATTTGGAAATGTATTTTTTTTTTACATTTATGAACTTGGGTGATAATGTTATTGCAGCATAAAAAGCATAACACATTTTTTGGTAGGGGATATACCCTCTCCTTTGGAAGATTCTCGCATAAAAGTTAAGCATCGCGTGCAAGCGTTTGGCCACTTGGGCAAGGGATGGATCAATTTTCAGAAAATTAATGATATGCCCCCTTACATCCCTGATTAAAATGTCAAAAATTCAATTTCAGAACCCATTGTTAAATAAAAGGACCATCAACAGATTTGTCATTCCCTTCACAGGTTCACTGAAATTGTACCTCGTTACAATTGACATTAACCCAGTGATAATATTGACCATCCCCTGAAGTCATACATCACAAACAGGTGAAATCCGACGTCTCCACTGACTGCATTAAAACAAACATATGGCATGACATTGACTTGTTTTATCTGGAATTAAATTTGACCAGGTGCTAAATATAACACTTCTCTATGCAAACAAAGCGGACATTTTGATATTTGCACGACTCCACAACGGCACTGGCATAACAGTGCCTGATTGTATGCTTAAAATTGCTTTTAACCCAGATGTCATACAATGCTTCACTTTTTTTTCTGCCTGTCTTTTCTTTTCTGCTGATCCTGCCAGTTCTAGTCATTTCTGTAAAGGTTGAATAAATTAGCCAAATGATTCTGTGTGTGGTTTCACCACTGTTAGCAGTCTGAGTGCCTGGTCGTGCATTATAATAGCCCCGGCTGTAGTACTGTATAATGGTCAAGCGTACTCGCAACAAGATATCAGTCAAGTCTGTGTAGCTATTAGAAATATCAATTCGGATAGATTTAACACCTATCCCTTAGTTTAATTTGTTTAGTATTGGGCGGAGGGTACGGACACAAACATCATTAAGATTTCTAATTCATTTAATTTTGGTTTGAAAAATTTCAGGCAACTCCCTGACACAGAGAGCGAGAGAGGTTGAACTGTCTATCCAAATGTATGAGTTCTTTCCACGATATTGTTGACTCTAGCAATTTAGATTCAAGCATTTTGGCCTTCTATTATGCAGACTAACTAATAATGAGTGTGATAGCATAGAGTGTAGTGGTGTGATGGGATGTGCGGTGAGTTAAAGACACTATCAGTGATTCAGAGAGAGAGAGTCAAAATGTTTGAAATTTCCAGGAAATCCTTAAAGTGAAGGATAAATACGTAGAATTCTTATTAAGTTATTTTTGCAACTGAAAAATTGACAGAAAGGGAAGAAAACAACAATGCTCAAAGATATGAATCTCCAGTTACGTGTTGTAGTAAGTATCTGTACGGACAGTAATGACTAAAACATCCAACTTTGTCCTTATTAGGTTGCTTTTAGTATTTGCACACGCAGGATATATTAGGATAGCCATACTTGCTAGACATGCAAAAATCTGATTTTTGAGGATTTTTTTTTTATTTTCTGATTTAGCAAATCACTGATAGTGCCTTTAAGATGCCCTGTGTCCAGTGACTTTGATTGGAGTTTCTTACATTGCTAACGTAGGTAGGATGTTGATACATTCTAGAATTCACATAGCTCTGTGGTAATGGAAATTATTGGTTATATGCATTCTTCTCAAAGGTTTTTCTCAGAAGCATTTATTTAAAATGTTAAATGCTACATTTTTCCAGTCAGTCAAGTTAGTTTGCTTTTTTTGTGGGTGTAAACTTTCAATGATATTTCATCATTTGAGTGCAACAAAGTCATAAGTGCAATAGCTGTCATTTGTCAGAAATTCCCATCAAACATACTATTATGCCAAATCTTTGGTCAGTGGCTCTTGAAATGGTTCTTCAGGCAACTGCCACCTGAAGAACCATTTCAAGAGCCACTGACTCAAGGAAAGATATAATTAGTTATCCTAATACATAACAGTACACAGATGTATCACATGGCAGCTGTTACATTTTAGACCTTGTTGCATTCACATGATGATTTATTTTCCCCTTCACATTTTGCTGGCTGACACTGGAAAAAGCAAGGAGAGTTTACAAAAGCATACTTGTAGTGCTACGTGCAAAATTGCATTTCACACAGCAATGTGCAAATGATTTCTGGAACATACCCTTTCCTCTTTCCCTCCACAGAAGTGGGGGCATATATTTCCCTGCTGGCTAGTTGTATGTGATGTCAATTGTTATTAAAGGGGGATGACCCGATTTAATTACATATGAAGTTTTCATCTTGATTGAATTACCTTGACCCCAAACCCCCGCATGTAAGGTTTCGCACCCGGGAGGGGGCACTCCCATCTTGGAAGCCACGCATATGTAAGGCTGTTAAGACCCCCCTTTTCAGCATCATTGTCACCCAAAGACCCCATATCTTTCGAAAAATCTCACCCAAAGACCCCATATTTTGTGAAAATGTTGCCACTGTCACCCAAAGACCCCTAATTTTGGAGAAAATTTTCACCCGAAAACCTTCATTTTTTAGAAAATTTCGCAAGAATCTCACCCAAAGACCCCATTTTTTTTAACATTTTACCAATTTGTCACTCTGAAAGCCCCTATTTTGGGGCAATTTGGCTGTCTCTCACCCAAAGACCCCCTATTTTTTCAGTCCTCTGTCACCGAATGCCCCAGGGTTTGGAAGCGCGAGC
The DNA here is from genome assembly GCA_023653785.1 of Ophioderma brevispina. Lineage (NCBI taxonomy): Eukaryota > Metazoa > Echinodermata > Ophiuroidea > Amphilepidida > Ophiodermatidae > Ophioderma > Ophioderma brevispina. The sequence goes on along the minus strand of JAMKCH010004877.1, from coordinate 28,023 downwards.
CTTACACCCATATCCATTTCATAGGTGAGTGCCCCCCCCGGGGTTTCGCACTGATATTTCAATCCATTTTGATGGAGCTAAAAACATGATTTTGCAAGCCTCATAGAGACTACAGTACTGTGCAAACCTAACGTTGGCTGACCAAAATGGGCACATGTTTGCTCTTAATGACCAAATTAACCATCTTTTAGCCCTAAAACTTCACAGGGTAAATACCTGGCCCCTAGGACAAACCTTGTACCTAGCCCCTAAAGATAAATCATATTATAAGAAATTATCCAAATATATCCGGATCTTGATATAGTATTTGTAATTATTTTCTCTGTTGTGAATAATTATTTTGTGAAAAATTATCAAAAAGCATACTAGATCTTGATGCAGTGTTTGAAATTTATTTGTTTTGATATGAATAATCATATTGTAAGAAATTATCAAAATATATCTGGTTCTTGATGTAGTATTTTTGAAATTATTTTCTTTGTGAATAATCATATTGTGAGAAATTATCAAAATATTTCTAGATCTTGATGCGGTATTTGAAATTATTTTCTTTGATGTGAATGATCATATTGTGGGAAATTATCAACAATCATAACTAGATCTTGATGCAGTATTTGAAATTGTTTTCTTTGATACGAATGATCATATTGTAAGAAATTGTCAAAATATATCTTGATCTTGATGCAGTACTTGAAATTATTTTTTTTTTGATGTGAATAATTATATTGTGAGAAATTATCAAAATATATCTGGATCTTGATTGGGTATTTGAAATTGTTTTCTTTGATGTGAATAATCATGTTGTGAGATATTATAAAAAAACAATCATAATTATCTAGATCTTGATGCAGTATTTGAAATTATTTTCTTTGATGTGAATAATCATATTGTAATGAAATTATCAAAATATATCTGGATCATGATGTAGTGTATGAAATTATTTTCTTTGATGTGAATAATCATATTGTGTGAAATTATCAACAATCACAACTAGATCTTGATGCAGTATTTGAAATTGTTTTCTTTGATACGAATGATCATATTGTAAGAAATTGTCAAAATATATCTTGATCTTGATGCAGTACTTGAAATTATTTTTTTTGATGTGAATAATTATATTGTGAGAAATTATCAAAATATATCTGGATCTTGATTGGGTGTTTGAAATCATTTTCTTTGATATGAATAATCATATTGTAAGAAATTATCAAAATATATCTGGTTCTTGATGTAGTATTTTTGAAATTATTTTCTTTGTGAATAATCATATTGTGAGAAATTATCAAAATATTTCTAGATCTTGATGCGGTATTTGAAATTATTTTCTTTGATGTGAATGATCATATTGTGGGAAATTATCAACAATCATAACTAGATCTTGATGCAGTATTTGAAATTGTTTTCTTTGATACGAATGATCATATTGTAAGAAATTGTCAAAATATATCTTGATCTTGATGCAGTACTTGAAATTATTTTTTTTTTGATGTGAATAATTATATTGTGAGAAATTATCAAAATATATCTGGATCTTGATTGGGTATTTGAAATTGTTTTCTTTGATGTGAATAATCATGTTGTGAGATATTATAAAAAAAACAATCATAATTATCTAGATCTTGATGCAGTATTTGAAATTATTTTCTTTGATGTGAATAATCATATTGTAATGAAATTATCAAAATATATCTGGATCATGATGTAGTGTATGAAATTATTTTCTTTGATGTGAATAATCATATTGTGTGAAATTATCAACAATCACAACTAGATCTTGATGCAGTATTTGAAATTGTTTTCTTTGATACGAATGATCATATTGTAAGAAATTGTCAAAATATATCTTGATCTTGATGCAGTACTTGAAATTATTTTTTTTGATGTGAATAATTATATTGTGAGAAATTATCAAAATATATCTGGATCTTGATTGGGTATTTGAAATTGTTTTCTTTGATGTGAATAATCATGTTGTGAGATATTATAAAAAAAACAATCATAATTATCTAGATCTTGATGCAGTATTTGAAATTATTTTCTTTGATGTGAATAATCATATTGTAATGAAATTATCAAAATATATCTGGATCATGATGTAGTGTTTGAAATTATTTTCTTTGATGTGAAAAGTTATGTTGTGAGAAATTATCAAAAATCACACTAGATCTTAATCTAGTATTTGAAGTGATTTTCTTTTTGACTGAATACATATTATGATCAATTATCAAAAATCATACTAAAAACTAGATCTTGATGCAGTGTTTGAAATCATTTTCTTGTGCTGAATAATCAGATTTCAGAAATTATCAAAATATATCCGTATCTTGATGCAAAATTTTGAAAACAATCATATCTAGATATTGATACGGTGTTTGATTTTTTTTCTATGATGTGATTAATCATTTTGTTGTGAGGAATTATCAAAAGATCATATCAAGTTTAAAAAACAAAACAAAAAAGAATATATATATATATATTGGACTTCTTGGCTTGGTGACCATACCTTTTCTTTTTTTCTGAGATCGGTGCTGGCTCGTGCTATCATTTTTTTGCATCGACCCTATTTTTCAAAGACTTTTCCTAATTTTCATTCCTCTTTCTTTTTGTTTAGTTTTGGTGTTTTTTAACTTTTCATTTGTGGTATGTCTTGTCCTTGTGCCATATGTTCAAATATGTCAAGGGAAAAACAAAAGCGTTAAACTTGTACTGATTTGCAAAATGTATGTTATAAAGTTGTAGTAATGTATCCGGGAAAGAATTCCGTAAGAAATTGAATGTTGATTACTGGCATTGTACTAAATGTAATGACAAGATTAGTCTACCTTTCAATCATATTAAAGATGACAGAGTTTTCTACTTGAAATATTACAAAACTTTTGAGCATGTGAAAGGTTAAATGAACATCAAAAACTATGTCACCTTGCTTTTAATCCGCTTGATGACATATTTGATGTTGAAATGAATATTGACTGGAATAGTACCTAAGTATTTTTCCGATGATGATATTGAAGAAATTGGAAAAAACATGTACAGATAATGATCTTTCGTTGTGCAATGTTAATAACGAAGTTTGATAAAAAATTTTGATTTTTTTGTTGTTCACTTAAAGACTTATTACATGATTCTAAGATCGATTTCAATATTATTGGCCTCGTGGAATCTTGGCTAAATAAACCTCTTGATTATTTTCACTTAGATGGCCATTCATTATTGATTTGGTATTTGATTTCTATTTTGTATTGTAATTTTGATGGAAATAATAAATGATATGATGATACTGATGACATTATATCGCGCATAAAAAAAAAACCCCCATCTTGGTCCTTGGATAAAGCCCATACATTTCCCCTGCTCCCAGGAAAATCTCTTACTTGGCCCCTGCGATAAACTGCACCCTTGATTCTAAGACAAAATCCACATACTTGGTCCCTAGGACAAATACCATATACCTGGTCCTGAGGACAAATCCCATTACTTTAACCCTATGACAAATCAATAGAACTGACCCCTAAGGACAAATCACATAACTCGCCCCTAGAACAAATCACATAACTGGCCCCTAGCCTAGGACAAATGTAATACCTTTTTTTTTTTTTTTTTTTTTGGTGGGGTGTTGCAAGGTGTTGGGGAGGGGAGTGGGGTGTTGCGGGGTGTTGGGAGGGGGTGGGGTGTTGGTGATGGGGTGGGGTGTTGCATAGGGGTGGGGTGTTGTAGGGTATTGGGGAGGGGGATACCTGCAATCCTCCACTGTATCTGCTTGCACAACTTCTTTGGGAACACTCTACTTGTACAGTTGCAATCTGGTGTGCTGCTCTTTGTCTTACAGCTATACGCGAAAGCAGGCGAGACTTGTGGTTCGAGAACCGCCTTGTAATCCGCTTGATGACATATTTGATGCTGAAATGAATATTGACTGTAATAGTACCTCTAAGTATTTTTCCGATGATGATATTGAAGAAATTGGAAAACATGTACAGAATAATGATCTTTCGTTGTTAAATGTTAATATACGAAGTTTGTATAAAAATTTTGATTCACTTAAAGACTTATTACATGATTCTAAGATCGATTTCAATATTATTGGCCTCGTTGAATCTTGGCTTTAAGATAAACCTCTGATTATTTTACTTAGATGGCCTCATTAGATGTATTTTTGGTATTGATTCTATTTTGTATTGTTAATTTTTGATGAAATAATAACTGATATGATGAGATGATGACATTATATCGCCGCATAGAAAAAAAAAACCATACTTGGTCCTTGGATAAATCCCATACATTTCCCCTAGCTCCCAGGACAAATCTCTTACTTGGCCCCTAGGGATAAACTGCACACCTTGATTCTAAGACAAATCCCATACTTGGTCCCTAGGAACAAATCCCATATACCTGGTCTGAGACAAATCCCCTACTTCCCCTATGACCAAATCAAATAACTGACCCCTAAGGACAAATCACATAACTTGCCCCTAGAACAAATCACATAACTGGCCCCTAGCCTTGACCAAAATGTAATAACCGGTACCTAGGACAATTACCATACATGGCTCCAAGGAACAAATACCATACATGTCACTTTAGACACCTCACCTCTTATAGAGCAGGAGCAGAGAATATCATAGTGTCCTTATTTAGGGTGGAGTCGTTCATGCGAGACTACATCTAAGGTTTGAAATTCGTTAGTAGTGGTATGGACCCTCTCATCAATGCAAGGGAGTTAGTGGTTGTCAAATTATGGTGCCACTTTTCAATAGGGACCGAGTTAAGTTGCACAGGGGTCAAACTTTTTAAATACTCCAATCATGTTGAAATGTATGCCATATTGTCCGTCTAGTCACAAGGATTCCAAAAATGGTAGTTGTTACCATCTATGAACATGGGCTTTAGAGTTTTGGTGGTAAAAATGGCTAAAAGTGACAAAAAGGTCAAACTCAATTGGTACAGGGGGTCAACATTGAAAGTAGTATGATTGTATTTTTAAAGGGCTTGCAAAATTATTGCCTGAATGGGACTACCAAAAAGTAATTGTTTTGAGTATGTTAAATGTTACTTACCGAGATAAAGGTAAAATATAAAAAAGGTCATGCCAATTGGATATGTTGCCCAATGACTATTTTGTCCCATAGCCTGCTACTATGCATTGCAGATGCTACAAATCTTCCTATTGACCACATTACGTAGATGAACAATTTTTTCCTTTTTTACTAAATTTGGAACAACTTCTGATTTTGACCCCTGTACAATGGAAATTGGCCCTTTTTGTCACTTTTAGCCATTTTTTACCCAATAACTTCTAAAACCAATGGTCAGAGATTGTACAAACTAGCCATTTTTTTGTAATCCTTATGGAAAAGACTGACGACCAATGGCATACATCAACAACGTGATTGGAGTATTTAAAAGTTTTGACCCCTGTTTAAACTTAATTGGCCCTATTGAAAAAGTGACGCCCAATTTGACACCCACTAACATCTGCATTGATGTAGAGGGTCCATACTAACTACCAAACGTGTCAAAGCTGGATGTAGTGGGACATGAACGTGATTTGACACAAGTCCTTGCTCCCGCTCTATAACTGATCCTTGGGAGAAATCCCAGGACATGATCCCTGGTGCAAATCCCATACTTGGTGGCTCACAAGGACAAATCACAATAAGTGACCCCAAGGAAATCTCATACCTGTGGCCCCTAGGACAAACCCCATAATCTTCCCCTATACAATTATACAAGACTTCAACCGCTGAGATTTACAACACCATAAACTGCTCAAACTATTCTGTGCACAATGGATGGCTTTACACTGCAGTATTTTTATGCAATACCTAGGTTAATAATGTAAAACTTGAGATCCACCTGCAATCTTTCAAATATCTCTTCATCATCTACAATGGTTATGTAACACAATATCAAAGGACACGGTTCAGTGGTTGTACTTGGCTTGTTCAAGCTTAACTCATCATGGGTATTGGTGTCTCATGCCATACCAAGTTGGTTCAATATTTGGAGGGTATATGCTGTGGAGGTTATTTGAACTGTGGTCAGTGATTGAGAGTATAGGGATACTTGTAGTGTATTCAAGTGTAATTACGGCATTGATAGATCTATGCATGCATAAGAGTGACAGAATGAATGAATTGATAAAAGAACTATTATGCTGACAGAGCAAAACAAGGGCCGAGTTATAATGATTGAATATCACAAAATTTCAATGATAAATTACTCAGGGTTTCTCAATACTGAGACCGTATTCAGTTGAGAAATGATAATTACAAGCATGTTTAAATCCCTATTTTTTGCTTGGCAATAATCATTTAGAAATTAGCATTTAAGGTGATTGACTTCAAATGTGGTTCAAGATGAGCTATTGTATGCTCATCCACTGGGCACAGTTCAGTGAGATTTACATGTATCCATTAGCATGAACTGACATTGTGTTCTGGGTATCATACACACCCAAAAAATTGGGGTATATTTTGTACACGTGTGGTCCAGTGGATAAGTGCAGGACTCGTGAGCGTTAGGTTTGAGTTCGAGCCCCGCTGTGGCCAACGTGTTGTGTCCCTGGGCAAGACACTTTATCTCGCTTGTCTCACTTCACCCAGTGTAAATGGGGAGCTGTTAGGGGTAGTCATACTGTGCGCCGTTATATTTGGCTGCAGAATTTTCAATATGTGAAAATATGATTTATCCAAGTGACAGCGGAATAAATGTAAAGCGCTTTGAGACTTAATTGTATAAAGCGCTATATAAATACTGGCATTTATTTTTTTTAATATACACTGATGAATTAGAAGATACTGATCTGTGCCATTGGAAACAGTGGCAGCACCAGGCTTCTTTTTCTGGGGGAAACTGGGTGGGGGAAGCAAGCAAAATGAGAAAATGCTGACTTCTTTTACCTGGCCGGGGGGGGGGGGGGGCACTCCCGTCTTGGAGGTGACGTGTATGTCACCTCCAAGATTGAGCAAATTGTATCAGTTGTTGATTGACCAAATCAAGGGCAGGCCCACGTTTGAAAATAATTTTGATAACCTTTGCTCTAGGCCTTGGTGTTAGAGATATCGATTCCAAGCATTCAACATTTAAGAAATAAAGGGTTGCAGTGTCATTTATGGGCGAAAATGTGTCAGAGGTCAGAAAAAAACTAAATAAGGGCGAGGCCGCAGCCGAGCCCATATTTAAAAGTTTTCTGGCCGAGGATACATTATGAGCCATAAAGTACACTGCAAACCCTTTATTTCGATTCTATACCAAAAACAGCTTCATTATAAGAAAATGCATTGGCGACCCACTATTACAGAATAATGGGCAGTAAACTAGACCAATTCAGGGAGCTGCTTTTTAATAATGGGCAGCAGAGAGAGGTAGAGCAGAGTAATAGAATTATAGATGTGCTCAGTAAACAGGGTCTTTTGTGTTACCAATTCTAAGATAAATCTAGTTAAGTTGAATGTTGAAATCTATTTTTATCCCCTGGTTGAAAAGCCAAATAGCAGAAGGGGGATAAGAAGGGGGATTATGCTATCAGTCAAGTCGTTGCAGGGAGTTGCAAAAGTCGACGAGAATCAACGAATAGATTCTCGCGCCCGTCACAGTGATTATCGTAGCATCCAGTATGAGAATTCAATTTCTCCCATTGATCATGGTATTAAATGTTGTCATTTCAAGTGTAATTTTTCTTGCAAACTCCCACCAAATTTGCACCCCTGCGTTGGCGGGCGGCGGCGGGGCACAGCGTCCAACACAATCTTGCTGACGCCGATAACATGAGACCCAATAGGGTTATGGTGATGTTAACTTGGTGGGTGGGATCGGACTGCCGTGCCCTTCATCTTATTAGATTATGGGCGTAAGCATAATGCAATTAGGTACCTAATTTGCGTTCATGAGTTAATTTGGGGTATTTTCCAACCCAATCTTGTGAACACGATAAATGAGACCCATAAGGTTATGGTGATGTACTTGGTGGGTGGGATCGGAACTGCCATGCCCTTCTCTGATTAGATTAAGGGCGTGGCATATGCTAACTTGGTACCTAATTTGCATACTTAATGAGTTAATTTGGGGTATTTTCCAACACAATTTGTGAAACGCGATAACATGAGACCCATAAGGTTAAGGTGATGTAAACTTGGTGGGTGGATCGGACTGCCAGCCTTCATCTGATTAGATTATGGCGTGCATATCTATGTAACAGTAAGAATTTTGGGGTGCTCTGGGATAGTTCACACCATCGCCGACTGATCGTGGGGGGCATTTACTCGATGGCGATTATACAAAGATACAGAAGAAAACACAATGAGACACGCAGCTATACTTGAAGATGACTTTAATACACAGAGGTTGGCAACCTCATATGATGGAACAAATAAGGGTAGACTTCAATGATGGAATATAACTGAATTATATTTAAATGGCCTAAGGTTACACAGTGATGGATTGGAGATGTTGAGCAGATGGAAGCCTCTGATGGAAGTGAGAATTTTAACCTGACGGAAACCTTTGCAAAAAGTAACTTAACCAATCACATTTGGCAACAACACTAAATATACAACACTCTTCCGCCCCTATACAAAATCCTCACCCTCCTCCTACACCACTTCTTTCCCTCTTCCCTCCCTTCCAAACTTTAACTTGTTAAAGAGGTTAATGAAAAAATAAATCATGTGCTAAAAAAACCAATTTCAAGGTTTTATGACCTGACTTAAGTATGTGGTATACAACCTAATTGATTAGAGGTGCCAAGCCCTACCAACGGCCCTGACTCAAAAGAAACCATCCTCTAAACCCACATATTCTAATTTCCCACATTGCTGACCAGGGCTTTGCATGGTCACTCATGCTACTCTAAGTGAAACAGAAACTTTTTTGTTCATGGGGTATGTCTAATCTCTCTCCACTTAAACATACCACCTAACAAAAGTCCTATAAATTCCAATAACAACTTGAAATTGAAGCAACATGGGTTAAGGGTTGGAAAATAAAACATCTTTTCTTCAAATATAAACAGTGCATAGAGCAAATAGGTAAACATAAATGATTCCTGGACATACCCAATAACTAAGAACTAAATATTTCAATAATCATAAATTTGTAACAATCTTTTTGATGATATAAAAAACAAAACCAGTTGCCAAGAACTAATGTTTTAAAAGTTTCTAAAGTTCTACAAATTGAGTAATATCAATGACACTTCCAAACATAACTAGGATAAAAACAATGAAAGTTAATCTTAGACTATTTAATTGGATTTTGAGATAATTTATAAAAACTTGCCAGCCTGGGGAGGGGTTCTTTGGTGACGTTACATCCCCCCTCTATGGACAACATGGCGTCCCGACATTTGGTGAAATTTTGAAGGTTTGGAATTTGCCAGCCAAAAAAAATTCCAAAGCTTACAAATTGTACAAATACTTAGAAAAAATCACATAACTTTTGGAATAAAACCAAACATGTACAAAACAAATAATCTACATAATAAAAGAGCAAGGCTGTGACAGTAGTTTTACAACCCTGGCACAATAAATAAATGGTGTCTTACAACATTTAGTTATAAAAATTGTAGACTTATTTTTTCAGTTCTTCAACTAGATCATGAGATTAATATCAAAAAATAAAAACATTTTATAAACAAAGAAAAGGGTTGTACGAAACAAACTTGAGGAAACACTTGTACAAACAAATGCTCTCAAACTATGATCTTTTTTTGACATAGTTTTTATAACAACTCCATGTTTTTTTTTAAAATAGATAAGACACCTACTGTTTATCAATTAAAAGATAAACATCTGAATGGATCGGTTACTAAAACTAAAACTGAAATAGTACTCCATAAGCAAATACCAATTCTGTTGGAGTTTTGGAAAATATTTGGCTTGGCCACCCGCAATTTAAGATCAACATTTTCCTGTGATCTACCAGTCCAAATTTCAAAACATAAACAGGCTCCATTTCCTAGACCTTTCAACAAAAAAAATTAAAATAAATAATCATAGGCCATAAAACAAGAATCAAAATTTCAAATGATCGGTTCGTGCTTAAAAGCAACTAGTTGATCAATTAACATTAATGCAGTATGCTAATATCACATGGCACTATCGCAAAGGAAGCAGCAACTCTTATTCAAGGAGAATCTTTGCTTGAGCATTTGTCAGGAAAGCTCAAACATCTTTTGTTTTTCTACCTAAAACAGGATCAAGTTAAGATGATTACAGTTGCATTTTATGCAACAAACTTAACACATAAAAAAATACCTAATTTGAATATTTAATTCATGAAATTATTCACGGAAGTTAAGAATAAGACAATCACAGTTGCTAATCATGCAACAAACATAACTGAAGTGACTTAAAAAACAATTATAGTACAGAAACAAATATAAAACTTTTTAAAACAATGTACGGGAAAAGTCCACCACAAGAGGAAAGGAGTTCTTAATGTTGTGTTGTCATGTTACAACCCTCGTCTCCGCACAGCAAAAATGGCGTCCCTACATTTCATTTGTCTATAGCATTATGCACCACAGATCCATCTTCTTGGTACACCCAATAATCAGGATACACAAGGATTTCTTTCGCATTTGGCTCTAGTTCTAATTAAGCTTGGCACAAGGGAGATGAAACTGGTAGGCCTGTACTTACAGCGTGCAACAATGCTATTGGAATTTCAATCCTCATCACTGGAATCACTAGATGATTCCTTTTCCTTCCTCAAATGCTCGAACGGCTGGGAGCTGGAGTAGGCCCCTTTGTTGTGGAGGATGGTGTATACGTCTTGCTGTCTCATGTTTCCCTCTTCTGCATTACTAACTGGCACATCCTTATCTTTCTTTATCAAAAGAGTGCCTCGGAGCGAGGGTTGGATCAATACTGGTATTACTACCACTATCACCACCACCATCATCGGATCAAGGCTGAGTAGTCTCATTGGAATCTGCCATTTCCTGATCACAGAACCTCAAATCAACTCTCAGTGGTGACAGGCAAGCACCCAGTTATCAATAGGCTTCTTCAGATTCAGGCTGTTTCCTCCTCCCAGTCCCAGTTCAAATCTTTTGGGAGAGTCTCTATCCGGGAGCATACACACCTGCAACCCAGGGCAACCAGAAGGGACCAGGAACGTTGATCGCTTCTGGAGTGCGTCCTTCAACAAACAATGTCAAACTCACACCTTCACCACTCCAACACTGGCTTTCGTTTTGCTTGGGATATTCGGCAGAATGCCGCTTCTTGCCGCTTCTGTAGATGAATACATCCTCTTTGGTGTCAATCGCTGGTGATGAAACCATATCCTACCTAGCTACATTAAACCATTTGGACTTGTCCAGTAACTTTGTGTGCAAGGAAAGTCTTGCGTAGTGCTCCAAGTGCGTTGTCGCAGATGATGAAACCGCCGGCATAACAGTTTTGCTCTGTCGTAGAATGTTACTCTTTGATTCTAATGTTCCAAACGCAGATATAGGTTTCTTGGGAGAGAATCAGGTCATGTGTAGTTCCAAGTAAAAATGCAATTCAAAGTTCCAAGGGTCGTGGGTGCCCTGATCAATCGTTGAGAAGTCAAATCGCGTCGCCCCACGTTGGTGCGCCATGTAACAGTAAGAAATTTGGGGTGCTCTGGGATATTTCACATCGTCCGACTGATCGTGGGGGCAATTTACTCGACTGCGATTATACAATGAATACAGAAGAAAACACAATGAAGACACGCAGCTATACTTTGAAGAGAACTTTATACACAATTTGGGCACCATCATATGATGGAACAATATGGTAGATTTCAATGATGGAATTACCTTGATTAATATTTAAATGGCCTAAGTTCACATTGATGGATTGGAGATGTTATAGATGTGAAGCTCTGATGGAAGTGAGAATTTTAACCTGACAGGGAAAACCTGTTGCAAAAAGTAACTAAAATCACATTTGAGCACAACTAAATACAAAACTCTGCACATATCAAATAACTTCTATAACAATTATTTTACCAGAGGCCCTAAGCCCAAAACTTTTAACTTGTTAAAGAGGTTGAATGAATATACATGTAGCTACAATTCAAGTGTTTATACCTTACTTAGTATGTGTAGACAACGCTAATTGATGAGGTGCCAGGCCATACCAAACGGCCTACTCACAAAGAAACCATCTCTCAACAACAATATTCTAATTTAACCCATTGCTGACCAGGGTTTTGCATGGCCAGTCATGCTACTCTAGTGAACAGAGACTTTGTCATGGGGTATGTCTAACCTCTCTCTCCAGTTTAAACATTACCACCTAACAAAAGTCCTATAAATTAACACGAACACTTGAAATTGAAAGCAACATGGTTTAAGTGGTTGGAAAATAAAACATCTTTCTTTCAAATATAAACAGTGGCATATAGCCAAATAGGTTAAAACATAATCGTGACTTCCTGGACATCAAATAACAGAACTAAATCATTTCAATAATATAATTTTGTAACAATCTTTTTTTGGATGATAAAACAAAACCAAGTTGCAGAACATAATTTTTAAAAGTTCTACCAATGAGTCATAATAATGGACACTTCAACATAACTAGGATAAAAACAATGAAAGATTAATCTTTTAGACAATTAATTGGATTTGAGATATTTACAACAATTGCCAGCCTGGGTAGGGGTTCCTTGGTGAACGTTACATACTTAGGAGCTAATTTGCGTATTAATGAGTTAATTTGGGGTATTTGTCCAAACACAATCTTGTGACACGATACACATGAGACCCATAAGGGTTATGTGATGGTACTTGGTGGGTGAATTCGGACTGCCATGGCCCTTCATCTGATTAATTATGGGCGTGGCCTATGCTCTTAGGTAACCTAATTTGCATAAAGTTAATGATTTAATTTGGGGTATTTTTACGCCAAAAGCTGTGAACAAACTAATCTGTAAGATCCATAGTCCAATTTTGGTAAAAATTGGATTCTTTAAGTCCAATACCCAAATTTATTGGTCAAGCTTATGAGTTGAAAAAAATAGTGGGCGAGACGCAGTCGAGCCCAATATTTTTTTCAACTCATAGCGAGACCATTAAATTTGGGTATTGTGTCGAAACAAGAATCTATTTTATCATTATTATGTTTTGAGAATCTGTGTCCTATAATTACTATACACAGTTTATTTAGCTTGGCCAGTTCAATGACTGGGCCAATCCCCTGTCTACCGTCAAACCCCCCTCTCAGTCTTTTGCAGATGACGATTTAATCGCCGATCTGAGCATCTGGATGTTTATAGAGCTCCAGTTTAATTATTTCCATCGTCGTGGCGGACGTCAACAAAAAATTGTTTCAACTTCAAGATTTCCGCGAGTGTCTCTTTTTGGCTACCAAAGACTCGAAGCACAACAAGTTCATGGCCACATTGCTAGCCTACTGTACTGACACTGGATCAAACGATTACCTTGTGCTTTACCTGACCTTAAAAATCTTTATTAACTCCAACAGCGCGGCTGTACTCTCACGGTGTGGGCACATCCACAACCTTTAATCAAGTTCCATTTTATTTGTTGAAAATCTACTCTTCCACCCGCACGAAGAATTAGCCTCCTCGCAAGGTAAATAAAAACAAAACAGCGTCCTTGACATGACGATTTTATTTACGTCATTGGACTTACCGATGGCAAAAATTGACATGACATGACCGGATTCATGTGAACACGCTACCCACTTGAGGCTTACCTACTTCCTGGTACATAATTCATCCTAATCCTTGGCCGTCACGCCGCAGTATGCCGTGTTTATCGACGACAGTGGCGGGGGCCCACCGTAATGATACCAATGGTTTACCAAAAGTGGGTTCGTGTACGCATGCGGATTAATACTGTCTCGTTACCAGGGTTGTGCACAGACAAAAACTGCATTAGGAATGCATTCAGTTGAAATTCAATGAACGTTAAGGGGGATTGATCCAAAGTGGTGAAGTATTTGGACAAACCAAAGTTCGAGAGTGTAGAGTTTGAGAATTGGTTTTTTTTATTGGTTTCCTCCCAGCCCTGTGTATAGTATATAGTACGGAAGATTCTCAAACATATAATGATGGAAACTTGGTGGAGGGGTGGGGAATCATGTTACTCCCAACGCTGATTAGGTTTTGTGGTGCATATTGCTAATTAAATAGCTAATTTGCATATTTATGGGCTAAATTTTGGGGTATTTTCACCCAAAAAACTTGTGAACAAACCTATCTGAAGATCCATAAGTTGCCGATTTTGATGAAACTTGATGGAGGGGGTGGGGAATCATGTACTCTCGCGCCGACTAGGTTTAAGGTGGTTGTCCGGGTTAAGGGGGGTTGTCGGGTTTAAAGGGGGGTTGGTCCAGCTTTAAGGGGGTTGTTATGTTTTTAAGGGGGATTGTTGGGGTTTAAAGGGGGTTTGTCTGGTTTAAAAAAGGGGGTTGTCCGGGTTAAGGGGGTGTCTGGACGTAAGGGGATTGTTGGGGTTTAAGGTGGGGGTTTTTTTTTTTTAATTTTTCTTTTTTGGTTTTTTGGGGGGTTGTCTGGGCTTAAGGGCGCTTGTTGTGGGTTTAAGTTGGGGTTGCACAAGTTTTTAAGGGGGGTTTTGTCCAAGGTTTAAAGGGGGTTTGTTGGGGGTTTAAGGGATTTTTGGGTTTAAGGGGGTTTTTGGGTTTATGGTATTTGTGGCACATAATACACGAATGCATGCGCACATACCGTGCACACACTCATGCACGATCATGCGCGTATGCATGCGCGGACGTTGCACATGGGTTGTCCGGTTAAGGGGGGTGCGGGGCTTAAGGGGGATTGGTGGGGGTTTAAGGTGGGGTTTTCCGGGTTTAAAGGGTTGTCCAGGGTTTAAGGTGGGTTGTCTGGACTTAAGGGGGATTGTTCTGTGGGTTTAAGGTGGGTTGTCCGGGTTAAAAGGGGGTGTCCGGGTTTAAGTGGGGAAGCTATCTCAAGGGGGAAGTTTTTTTCAGAATTGAGATTTTTGACAAAAAGTTGTTCCTCTAACCTCAGCTTCCAAATTGCTTTTTGTTTTATCTCAATACGATGAATACTTTTTGAGTTATCTCGCAAATTTACATCTGCATAATTACATTTGCGGACGTACATTCTCAAAAACTTTAGTTGCGTTTTTCCTCTGTGGCCATGGTGTGGGGGGTGTTTTTGGGGGCTGCAGCATTTGTCAACATGGGAACAGTCAATAGCTTAAGAACATAGGGGGTAGGCATTCATTTATATTTTTCACTGTTTTTTTGCTCTATCTTTAGGCAGCACCATGAAACAAAATATTGAATTCAACCCTTGGGAACATGTTTATATTAATCTGTTGACCAAAACCATAATTATGGTTTTCTGCGGCTTTAGATGTAAACCAGGCCTTTAAACTGCTTACAAAATGCTATATGTGGTAAATTTGGTTCATTGACTAGCTTTAAATCTCAGCTCCAAATTGTTGCCTTTTTGTTTCATCTCTCAATAGGAAATACTTTTTGAGATAATTATTGTTCCCGTATTGACACGTGGCAAATTTGTTTTATGTCAAATAGTGGTGTATTTTTTGGTTTAAAAGCCGGATAAGGCCCCTAAAACAAAATATTTTTGATTCATTCCCCCGCCCCGCTGGAATTTAGTGCCGCAATCAATTTTCTTTTTTTTTTTTGGATAATTTCCTCAAGAGCAAATTTTTATCCTCAGCATTTTGACCAAGAAAACATTTCCCCTAAGCATCAATTCACGCTGTAAACCAAAGTTTGATCAAATTTATCTTATGAAACAGTGGAAAAATGATATTTTTCGAAGGTTCACTTTTCTTTCTCCCGACTTTTTAAGCCAAGTCGCATTTTGTTTAATTTCCAGTGGGGCAAAATAATACCACAACAAAGGTAATAAAATCCCATGGTGTACCAGATAAGTATCCCACGCAAAGTACCACCCCACATTCTTATTGAAAGGATTTTGTAGTCTGGTTGTTGTACGTGAGTCAGTCTTTTGTTGCCAGCCTGTTTACAATCCTTGGAAATGCGGAAATATGCAAATTATGTGTTTCAAGCCTTCCCTTCCCGACAACCGTAAAGGATCCCAGATTAAACCTGGCACATGATTTTTTTCAAAAATATTGTTGCCAAATTTGAATAAATTATCATATTTTTACTAAATTTAGTGATTTTTCATGGATTTTCACATGTTGAATTTTAAGATTTTGGTTGAAGTCATTTTGCCATAGGCCTAACGGTAAACATTCTTCCTATGAACAGGATATTGGAAGCAAAGCTTAATTAAGATATTGTAAAATAACTAACACACCATTCAATGCCGCCAGGGGTTGCTAATCCGGTTCTTTCAGGGGTGAATTCGAAGCAAAACTCATAATTGAACGTATTGAACAAAATCTTCATGACATTGTAATATTTTACATTTTTCCTATAGTACAAACTATTGGAACGCAGTCTTGGTAATATTTGTCGGTAGCATAAGTGCTATGTAATAGTACTTATTGTCCCCGCCGACGAGTTCGGAACGGGGAAAACTATGAAATGAGCAGCGTCCGTTCGCCCGTTCGTTTTGTCTGTCGTCCGTGATAAATATGTTTGAACCCACGTTGTATACGATTTATCTGGAGTTCCGTAAGGGCGACAATGATGTTAACTTTGTGGAAAGAAGCGGTTAATGAGTTCTTTGACCTGATTAGATTTTGGTGGGGCGTAAATACCTATTGTCTAATTTGCATAATTTATGTAATTTGTTTTCCCTGCAAGGCCTGTGTACAAGTTTTCTGGAGTTCCATAGGCATATCTTGGTGGAAGGAAACGGCTGAAGAGTTCTCAGCCTGATTAGATTTTGGGCGTATGTTCGGGCAAATTGAGTACATGCATGAGTCTAATGAATATGCAAAAATCGCGTAATTGCCTATATTTTTTAAATGTTACAATCGGATACGCAATTCCTTTCTGCATGAAAGCCGATCATGGTGCACATCTTTTTTTTTTTTTTTTTGCAATCAAAAGTGTATGTGATGTTATGTGGTTTAGGTATGCATATGGGCTAATGAAATTGGTATTTGCTGTATCTCTGAAACGGTACGTCGGATAGCAAAATTCCCTTCCTCGCTAACATGAGACTACTATGATGGCCATAGGGGGAGGGGTTGGGGTTGTTTTGGGAGGGTGTGGGTGTTGCGGGTTGGGGTTGGGTATAGGTGTTGGGAAGTGGTGGGGGTGTTGCGGGGTGTTGGGGTGTGGTGGGGGTGGGGTGTTGCGGGATGTTGGGGATGGGGTTTTTGTGGTATTGTTGCCAGGGTGTTGGGGAGGGGGATTGGTGTGTTTGCGGGGTGTTGGGTGGGGGGGGGAGTTGCGGGGGGTTGGGTGTTGCAGCGGGTGGGGTTTTGTAGAGTGTTGCGGAACTTGTGGGGGTGTGCGGACGGGGGTGGGTGATGCGGGATGTTGGGGAGGGGGTGGGATGTTGTAGTTGCTTTATAATCGCATGTTAGTGATGGCGACATTCGTCGGGGACATATTTGACTCATCGCGTAATACGAGCACATTTCGCCTTGTTTCCCCAGCCATAGGGTCAAATAAAGAGCAGGGGACATGCATTCTAATACACTGCAAGGGTTAGAATGTCCCGCAAAAATATCATAAAACCCTGATTACGTGTCACACATTGTATAGGTCAAAAAAAAAAAAAAGGTCCCTCCCCTCATCAATTTCGAAAAGTCTCCGGACGTGAATCCTAAAATATTTTTTATGGGCCTGATGTAAGATTTATTAAACACTTTTTTTTTTCAAGATGTTGCATATTTGGACTTACAAATAATAGACAATACTTTAAACCCTAAAGATTTCACCGATATGTATGTTTCATTCAACTCAAGAAGAAACCTGATACAATGTATTAAAGCCACTATCGATCAAGCGATTTTTTTCAAAATGCCCCCATTTTTCATCGAGTCATTTTTTTTTGCACTGTTGTATTGGAAATTGTTGTATTAAGACCCCCTGTGAGTGGCTAAGCATAACATGTGTATTTGTCAGCAGTGACGGTTTTTTTGCATTATTTACAAATAAAAGTTCAAGGATCCGACTTGTTTTAAGGTCTAGAACAGTCGTAAATGGGTCATCTTCAAGACCGCTTAAAATGTTTTAGTGTCTGTTTTTCACAAAGAACTGAAAATATAGTTGTTGAGATGACACCTAAACACAGCAATTTAGAGACAAAATGGGCATTTTGAAATAGATTAAAAAAATGACTGATAGTGGGGCTTTAGTTACTCTTTATTTTTCAAATCATTTTATGAGTGATGAAGGATATGAAAAGGTTTAAAGGGCAACAATTTATATTGTAAATTGTGACTGAATTTTGTGGGGTTAAATAGCATTATTTTATTCTGCGTCAATAAGTAGCCCGATTTCCTTCTATACATTGATTTCCTGTTCCTTCGCTGAACGCTGTTCATTTTAATGTGAATCTGTGAACATAGTGCAAAACCTGACTCTTGATTCAACACGAATGTAGCTCGGTCTCTACCTACTGATTGAGTGATCTTTGCAGCTATTAAAGTTGAACTAAGCTTTCTGAATGATGAAATACCACATATGTTAGATATGTGATTCAATAAATTCAAAATGCAGACACAATCAGGGGCCAGTTTACCATGCTGTACATGTAAGAGTATTTAAAGTTCTGTCCTTTTTTATCAATGTAATTAGGCCTACCCTAAAATACTTATACAATCAATTTATGTTCTTGTTGAAGTAAAATACACTGACAAAGTCCTTTGCATGCTCTGCACAATTGTCTGTATATCCTCATATATCCATTGAAGTTCATCACTGATCAATAAATTGATTTTAAATTATCCGATGCTTTTGAACGTTCATAATATTGTCTGCACAACCTGTACATAAGTAAAACTTTAATTGCAGTACTTATAAAAGCACTAATTTCATGGGATCCGTAATTAAGTCAGTTTTATTAATATTCCAAGGCGCCTGGCATTTGTAGTAGTTTTGTGCATTTTCAACAAAGGTAAATATTTGTATACATGTACTTTACTAAAAATCGTACAGAATCGATGGAGTGGATAAGTCATACAAAGTTGAAAATCACAAATTTAACTCTGCTTTGCATAAAATTTGATCTCTATGTGGGGATACACATGCAACTATTAATATATTTGTTGTCCAATGCAAAGGTCAATTTATTATCTTGTAATCATTAAATTTTGAGAAAATTCCAACAGTGAATACGTAAATCTCATTAATTAAAGGTGCAACGAGAGATTTCAAATAATCGGTGTCCCCAAAAAAAATGTGAAAATTCTTATTTTGGCCACTGGTGTAAAGCTTTAATATAAAAATATCACCATCTGAAGGATTAAGTTGAGAACGCTTCTTTGGTAAAAAATTGTGAAATTTCTAATTCGTATAGGAGCCATTGAAATTCCGCCTTTTTTTAGATATGAATAATACACAATCACCTTTGTTTTCATTTTAAGTTATTTCTGTACCAAATAAAGGTATAAATCATTTGAGCATGTAATCTATAAGAAATCAACTACCTATCCGAAAATAGGAAACTTTTAAATCTCTCATTACACCTTTAAGAAAAACTACGCAACTTTGGATCCTATCTCAATGTCATTGAAAATCCTTTCAAGTCCTCTCAGGCAAAGCTATTTATTAAATCCACTTAGCTATGGTCATTTTCTTCAGAAACCAAAATCACAACAACAACAGAAACACACACTTTTTGTCAAATTGGTATTGGAATTCCTATCTTAAAAGTTTCCTCCCTGAAAGTATTAATAACGCTTAGAAACAAAACAGTATTTGAATACGGGCAATTTTTAAGAAACAAATTGTTTGGGATTTTAACATTTAACCTTTACGAGGCTTTTAATGTTTCGTTCCTATTTCTCCTGCCCTAAAAAATGGCGATATTATTTGTTTGATATGACACAACCAAGCAAATTGAGAGAGACAACAGGCATTTAAATTTTGGTCAAAATGACTTATTTGGGCTCTAAAAGAAAATTTAGATAAAGAGTGAAATTTTTGTCTCCACAGTGTTCAGTTGTTTTTATCAATATGTCCTTGAAATTGTTTTGAAGATAGCACATGTAGATATTACAAGCTTCATAGCAAGTGTGTTTTAAAATGCTTTTAAGTGTCAGCATCAAAGCCTTACTTTCAAGGTACCTTTTTACTTATTATTCCTAAATGCTATTAGAATGGGTCCAAATCTAATGGTTTTATTTTACCTAATTGATGATAGTTTCTTCATGCATTGATAGAATTTTCAGTCTTAGAGGTTAAAGTTTTAGTCAGCTTACAGATTTGATAAAGATTGAAAGTTAAATCTGTAAATTGAAGATGTTGTGTATGATAATTAGCTAATTTGCTTAATTTAGGGCAAATTTTCATAATACATTTAATTCTGTAATGCAATGTCATATCCTCATCATACTTGGTGGGGTGATAGCCAATGGGAACTGTGCTGTATAGTTTGTGTTACATTTCTTGCATAGTAATGAGTATTATAATTAGCTTATTTGCAGAATAAATATTATAATTAGCTTATTGCATAATTCATGGCAAATTATTAAAGGTGCGTGTTCCGATCGTCTTTGGGACCCCCCTGATTTTCCCGGAAGTAGTATCGATTTTGATATCAGATGAAAGGCCGTATTTTTCTCATTGTCGTCCTGAAATTTGAGCCCTCAAATCCATTTCATTCCCAAGATATAAACAAAAAACCGCCGTTTTAGTGGTTAACCACCAATATTAGCACAGTATTGAATAGGGCTTTGCAACATGTATTATTGCGTCTACCGTCAAAACCGGAAATTTGTTTCCCACGGTACTTGATGGGGTGCATGTGCAAGTGCCAGGCTATCGTATCACAAGCACCTTTAATGCACTGTTGCATTCTTTCCAGACTTGGGAGGTTGATAGTCCATGGTGAATGTATAATATTCTCTAATTGTGTGAATAATAAGTTTTAAAATTAGCTCATATCTGTAATTTTTAGAAAGAACAGATTTTCATTAAATCTCTCCAACTTTAAAAGGCAATGATGGATTGCCTTCAAACTTGGTCGGATCCATGATAAGTGTTTCAGCTGTATATTCCTGTGATGGCTTTTGTTCATAATCTTAGCATATCCACAAGTCATTGGTAATGGCTTGTGGTGGTGTCAGGATTTATTCAACTGAGTAAGCTGATCCGGGGCCACGTGTATCCATGCATGATACGGACGCTCCTAACATGTTCATAATGATGAATTGATAAACTCATTTGCATAATTTTGACCCAATTTTATGCAAATAAAATCATGAATCCACTCAAATGCTTATAAATAACCAAAAAAGACTTCTTACTAAACTACAAATACTAGTATTTACAAACTAGCACAGAACTTCATCAATTTATCCACTAGCAGCTTTAGCCAGAGGGGATATTATTATGATAACAGATTCTTTTGTGTCATTCGTTTCCACTGGTGAATGTATTGCACAGATTCCTTGTCCAATTTGATGATTCTTGCACCAAAGGCCCTTAGTAGTTGTGTCTGGGTTTTTGACCGTGTAGACGCATTCAGAGTTTTAAACTCCGGAATGTTATCAAGGGTTTAACAGAGTTTATGATCCCCTAAAAAAACTTGAGGGTGAAGCACAAACTCCTATAACACTTTGAAGTGCCGTGCCTTGTGGACAGCTTCAGGGGGATAGGATAGGAGCGAGGGTGACCTTGCAAGGTCGTCTTCTTGACAAATTCCTGTGTTTGAATGTCAGTCGCAAAATGCCACGGCTTTCTGGTATGTTGACTTCCGGTCTACATTCCGACAGGAGAAGCAGAGAATGGTCAGGGGGATGATTTAAGAGCTTCAGCCATCGTGTGGACACAACTAACTTGGAGTGAAGTAAAATAATTGAATTTTATTTTCACCTCTGGAGCTTCAAACCTTTGGAGTTTCGTGAACATCTGAAGATGGCTAGTAACTACAGCTGTTGTGAGATACACATCTGTATGTCAAAGGTCATATTTGCAGAACTGTAATTTCATGTTTTTCTGCTCTTAATCCCCTTGCTGTATAGATTCAGCTTTTCAAATAAGTTAATGTCCTGCTTACTCTTCATATTGACTGATTAACTTCATACTCATTCAGAAGAATCACTGGCCCAAGACTCTTCTGGAGTGTCACAGATTGACCTCTAGCCTGACAACACCTTTGTTACCTTTGAGCCTGTTAGGGTAAAGGGATATTCTCAATTTTACTTTGCAACATTTTGATTGGATGATTTTCTTAGAGGTTAAAGGCTGACACAGGGATTTCCCGATGAGGGCGCATTCATTTTTCAAACAAATCATGTTTTTTGCATATACATAATGCTTGTCCACATACTAATCACTGTGTGAAATAACTAAGCTCAAATCGAAGTCCTTCATATAGAAAATCACAACTTTGTTCTAAAATTCCGGATCCGGAATTTTTGTTATACACGGTATCCTATGACACTATTATACTGTGCATAAATGTTTACTGCATGAACACGGAAAATCTGATTCATCTCTAACGTTGGAATTAAGTATTGTACACCATCTTAAGTTCTGGATGACTATTTTTAATTACTATACAAAAAATTATATTTCAAAATCTCTGAGTCAGCCTTTAATTCTACCATTAAAATAGTTCATTTAAACAAAATAATAAAACATGCTCATACAAATTTTTTTGGAAATTTTGTATACTGTTGCCGCTTTAAAAAATCCCTGCACTAGTTTGGCTCAAATTGATTGTCTTGTTTCTAAACACTCTAATATTGTCACTTCATGCATATCCCATACACATGGGGGTGAGCGCTAGCAGTTTGAATACAGAACATTAGAAAGGCTGGTGTCCAAACAGCATTGATAAATATTGCATGCAGTAGTAGTATATGAGCTCTCCATCTGCAAACATCGGCAGCTTAGAACAAGCTGAGATCATACGTAAGCGATAATTGAAGGATAAAAGAAAAGCGAGCAAAATGGCTTTTCGATTAAAATTCCCGGAATTTTGGTTAATGATAATTGAGGTCAGGTCTTAGTTGTAAATGCAAAGCCAGTCATACAGCGATTAACACAGCTATCATTTGCTGTACATCAATCAAATTAATCATTAAATAAATCAAATATATTTGTCAACTAAATTTAATGAGATTACTTTAGCAGAGACAAGGGTTGTTTATGGCCGGCCATCCAATATTGGCAGCAAGTAAAAGCCTAGCAGTAATAATTCAATTCCATTGGCCTAATGGCTACCAAAACCATTGGTAATTTTCCCTTGTACAAAATAATGAAGAGCTTTGCCTTAGGCTTAGGTTAGCACAGAATGAACTCTGAATATATTGGGGTGGAAATTTTGGGCATTATTAGTAATACATTATGATGTGTACTCCCAGGCCCATTTAAAACCACAACTGACAATACGTGTTGAATCAATACATTATACGTGGAACAGAAATATTTTGATTATAATTAAAGTTTAACAAATTATGCCTGCCAGTGGAAATTTTGTTGTGTGTGAATTGATAAAATTTGGAAAGGAAGGAGAGTTGTCCTGACTGTGGTATGTAAAGAAATGCAATCACTTGAATACACAATGCCGACTAATTGCTATCTTTGAAACAGAAAATGCTTAATTTTGTACGTAGGTAAATTCATTTAAATACATCACAACCATTCCTGATTTTGTAGGTGAGAGTTATATCATTACCAAACTAATTTCCTTCGCCATGAAGATTTTTTTTCACCAATGGACAAGAAACCGTAATTTTGAGTCAATTAAATCAATCTCCCAGTAAGATCTTCAGAGGGAAAGTGATTTACTGCCAGTCCAGAGGGTGCATTGAGTCCATCCCACAATGCACCAGTTTGGGGACATTACACCTCATCATGTTATCCTGCAAAAATTATATTCTTAACACTTAAAACCCTGACTTTTACATTCATTTTGGCCCACAAAATGCTTGTACTTGAGGTAATTTTTAGCATGATCATGAAATATTATGTGGTTCTTAAGCTTCTTGAACACTTTTTCCCTAGGTTCTGACATGTGTTTAGTATAGTACATTATAGGCACATTGCAAGGCATTATGGGATTGGTTCATAACACCCTCCTCTGCGAGTCGTTTTATTTTGCAAAAATTATGAAACTGCTAATGAAATTCAGATATTTTACAGTATACTGAACTGTATTTATTATTTTATGTGATGTACTGGTTGCATTTACAGGTATATTTTAATTAAATGAGCTGTGATATTATAATTTGATATTACTTTTAAAAAATATTTAATTTGATTTATAATGCAGTATTTATGTGTGGGTGTGTGTGTGTGTGTTTTTATTTCAAAACTATAGATTTTCAAAATGGACTCATTTTTATACAAAATTTGGTTGAAAAAGATTTCATTATTAATAACAGAGAGCTTCAGTAGTGAACCAGGTGGTTTTATTCTTGTTATAAAAAAAACATAATTACATTATTTATTTTTAGCGCAACTAGTCATTTATTTTTTGCTCATTTTAATGACAATATTTTAATAACTACCTCCTCAATTTATTGTTGTTTATTTCAGAAAAAGAGTCGACAAGAAAGCAGTGGAGCTGGCAGTGGTGTTGAAATTCTAGTGAATGAACCATATGAGAATGGGCCAGGGGATACTAAAGGGCAATATACACACCAAGTGTACCATATAGGCAGCCATTTACCCAGTAAGTCTTGTCTAGTAGTTTTGGTTCTTTAAGGTATTTTAACTCCATTTTATGCAATAGGGCTGGGTGGCTTCTGGGGGAGGGTTTCCAAAATTTTGTTTAGGTAGGGGCACACTTTCTGACCCCATCCAAATTGTCCTCTTTTTATTTTTAGAGCAATTTTAAAGCATTGGTGACACAATTTTGAAACTGAATATAAGTAGGACATGCAAGAGCCGAATTATCCATGAGGGCGAAAAAAGAAACCCTGTTTTAAAAACACGGTCAAGCGGACACTCTCCGATAGGGTCGGTCCGGGGGCGATTTTTCTTTTTCTTTTCTGGAGCTCAAATTGGCCTAAAATAGCCCAAAAGCTGAAAAGCAAGAGAACGAATGAAAATTTTTTTTACAAATTTTTCTAAAAAAATTTGCAAAATTGATAATTTGGGGGGGCCTAAAATAGGCTGAATTTTTACAATTATTTTTTGGAAAAACATTTAAAAAAAAAAAAAAATTCGCAAACTGAAAAATCAGGGTCGGTCAGGCCCGTAAACAGGTGTTTTTTTATTTTCGTCGCTTCAGAAATCTTTGCCCTATAGTTCTTGCAACGGTCATGATTGTTATAGCGCCCTTTATAAGCCCATTTTCCATTTTATTAACCCTAACGGCGGCCCAGACGCATTGATGTTGCAACAAAAACGTGGACCGGGTCGCAAAATGTTCCTCGTTGCATTTCGGCCGTCAACACTATTTTTTGTCGCGCAATGACTCTCATTGCACCTCATTGCATCTGGGCCGTCTTATTACCGTACAATACGCGATTTTCACCCTCGGTGCATCTGGGCCGTCTTTACGGAAAAATGACGCGATGTTCCTCGTTGCATCGGGCCGTCTTTTCCCCGGAAAATGATGCTATGTTCCTCGTTGCAACTTGGGGCCGTCTTTACGGAAATGACGCGATTTCCTCGTTGCATCTGGGCCTTCTTTACGGAAATGACGCATGTCCCCCTTGTTGCATCTTCTGGGAGAGTTGGCCGCAGAAAAGATCGAACTTAGCACAAATGCTTCTCATTTCATCTGGGGACTTCTTCCGGGGAAATGACCGATTGTCCTTCGTTGCATTGGGACGATTTTCCCGCGAAAGATCGAAATTGGGCGCAATGTTTCCATTGCATCTGGGATTTCTTTCCGGAAAATGGCCCGCGTTTTTTTCATTGCATTTGGGGCCGTTTACCGACTAGATATTGCAAAAACAAAGTAGAGGAAGTCATATTCATACAAAAACCTATTTTTGCATGAACCCTTGCTTCCTTTTTCAAAGTCCAACTTGCGTGGCCCTGCCACGTCTTTGTGATAAAAAAAGCGAACCAGCCCGGCAAAAATTGAGGTACTCTTTGCCAAGCCATACGGCCTATGCATAGCACGTATTTTTTTTACCAAAAATTTCTCCTCCTTTTGGGCCGTTTCTTCGCTTTTTTTATCACAACGCGTGGCAGGCCACGGCACGTTTGGGACATGCCCACATGGCCCTTGGTCGGCTGTCTCCAAAATGTTGCCCCTCCGGCCGAAAAATATTGCAAGGGGCCGGCCCGGTTCAAAACCGGGACCCGGTTACCACCCAACCCCCTACCTTTAGAGCGTACGATTTCCCCCTAAATACCAATGAAGCGGTCCCGCACTTGACTAGTCATTTTTTGCTAACAGTGTACCTAATGGATCTTGGGTGATCTCTTGGCAAAGAGCAAGGAACCGGGCCATGTTCCTGTCTTTGCGTATTTTAAAACTGCCCGTGAGAACCACGTTTCCGCTCTGAATTAACTCCCAATAGCCGACAAATACAAGCAGGGCCGGTCTGGGCCCGGGATCAAACCGGGAACCCTTAGCCCTACCTATAGCTCCCTTCTGCTAACGATCCAGGAAGCGGTCCCGCCTGTCACTTTATTAGCTCTTTCAAGTGGAGGGCCGCTCTCGGTAAAATCACCCATAGTGGAAAATGCCGGGTCTGCTGCCGAAAACAATGTTGGCGCAAAGTGTCCTACCCATCAGCCGGCAAATACAGCCAAGGGGCCGGGCCGAGTTGTGTACCAAAAAAATGCAACCTGCGCAGAGGTTCAGAAAAGCCGGCCTGTAGAGGCTGAGGGCTGACTCGGGACCAGAACGTAATATATATACTAGGGATGGTGTGTTGAGGGAAGAGATTCACGGCAGCGAAATACGGCAAGACTGGACATGACCCGGTTCCTTGCCCGGAATCGCTCTCATCGGATCAATGATCTGTGAATGAAAGAGGTAGATGTTAATCCTCGTGATAAAATATAAGCGTAGAGCCGCTCCCGAAAATCACCCACACTTGGGTCTGACGGGCCGGCCAGGGTTCAAACCAGACCACTTAGCTCCCTACCTATAGCGAATGCTTTCCTCTGAAGCCCAAGGAAGCGGTCCCCTCTGGAACTGGGTAAAAAAGCAGGAATCGGGGTCATGTTCCTGTCTTACCGTATTTCTCTGTCGTGAATCTGTCACATCAACACACCTCCCCTCTTAATATATATATATATTACGTTCTGGTCCGAGTCAGCCCCACCGCGACAGGCGCTTTTCGGACCTCTGCGCATGTTACATTTTTTACACCACCAATGTAACGCTACTACCGAAAGCTTCCCTAGATCAAATCCAGATTTCCGCAATACGGCACTTGTCCATTTTTAGCTCTCGCCAGCGGAGACCCTCTCGTAAAATCAACCCACTAGTGGAAATGCCGGGGTTGCCTACCTACATACAAAAATTGGGGTTGGCGCAATACACACTAACCTCTGCCGCAACCCCTGCCCAACGTGGCGGAAGATTTTTGGTTGGAACCAGTCAAGCCACGGGCTGACTTTTCGGCCGTAGAGGATAGTGTATTTTTGTGCGCAACATTTTTTTTTTTTTTTAGCCGCAGCCCCGGTATTTTCCCACTAGGGTGTGATTTTTACCGAGAGCGGCTCCCGACTGGAGAGATCTAAAATGACCAGTGCCGTATGCGAAATCTGGATTTTGAATTAGGGACGCTTTTCGGTAGCGTTACATTGAGTTGTGTACAAAATGCAACATGCGCAGGGGTCAGAAAAGCCGGCCTGTAGCGGCTGAGGCGCCTGACTCGGGACAGAACGTATATATATACGAGGGATGGTGTGTCTGACGTGACCTATTCACGGCAGAGAAATACGGTAAGACGGACATGACCCGTTTCCTTTCCCAGAATCGCTCTAATCGGATCAATGATCCGTGAATGAAAGAGTGGTAGATGTTATATCGTGATAAATATAA